>LUGF01045596.1:27221-44042 GCA_001625245.1 Calycopis cecrops
TATCACAATAAAGATATAATAATTTAAAATCACAGATTAGAAATTTGGTACAAATTTTGGTAAATCATACTAACATAGGTACTGTTTAATTTTTTAATAATTAAAAAATCATACAGTAAGTTGTTGGATGCATAATTCTATATTTATTTTCCCGTCTCTCAATTCAGTGAGTGTTGTATTAATATGAAAGTCCATATCACATGTTTCTTTTTTTTCTTAGTTATATAAGAGCCTTTTAAATATAGGGTTTGGTAATAATCATCTTCTTGTTCTAAAATGGTCAAAAAATGTGCAATATTGATTGGTTTACTGTTAACTTTTTTATTCACACTGGCATGCCAGCTCTCAACCATATTTGTAGTGCGGTGTTACATATTATTGCAACACCATTTGTTAAAAAAAAAGAACTTTCATTCAACCATGTATCGACAAAATAATCGTTGAATTTCACGAGTTTTACATCGTTTGGACATTGAGACATAATGTATAACCAAGCACTGTCAATAGTTTCTTGTGGCAAATGTGCCAGTGCGGTACACATTTTCACATGTTTTCGAGCCAGCGGAGATGTTGTCATCCCTACTGCCCCCGATAGTTGAAAAGACGCATCTAACAAAAAGGTAAAATGGAGAAAAAAATGTTTGAATGTCAAAATCGGGAATTTCATTGCTGTCTTTAAAATATAAATAAAATTAAACTTTTTTTTGGACAGAATGATGGTCAACGTATTCATCTCTGATACCTCATATATAAAAAATTTCTTTTACTTTTAATTTAATTAGTTTTTTAAGAAAAACCTTTTCTTCTTAGCAAAAAAAATCGAGTAAAATATCTTATGCTTAATTGAAAGGCCGCAAATAACCATTTGCGTCTTTTCAATCTCGTTTGATTTCTTATATGTACTTTTCTTTTTAGCATCAAGATGATTTTGATTTCCATTTGCAAGAAGATAAGGCGCATACGGCTATAAATGATTTTTTATTTAAACATAGTATAGAGATAGATCATTTAATTTTACTTCTAGTCTGAAGTAGGTAAATCATAATTTATGAAAATAAAAACAGTTTATATTTAAAAATCAACTTTTTGAACTAGGATTATCCCATAATGGCGTAAGACGTATGTACCAAATGCGTCGTAAGAAAGCTTACTGTACGAAGTTGAAAGGGCGCTTGTTACAGATAATGATTTTTCTTCTTAGCATGCACGATTCTTTTAACTAGTTCCGAAAACGCATATAACCAGTTCCGTCTAATCAACTTTTTATATGATAGATGTGCCTTTTCAAATTCTGAACTTAAACAAATATTATAGATGAAAATGGCGTTAATACGTAAATGTGCCTTTTCAATTAAGTTTAAAGGAAATATGTCTTTTCATCTTCTGAGTAATAGAAAAAAATTCACAAATACGTCCTTTTTCGTTATGTATACTCTGTAAAACGGAGCGAGATATCGCAATATAAAAAATATTATAAGATGCGCCTTTTTCTGCTCATTCCGGCAATATATATAACTCAATTTCGGAAAAAATGTTAGATGCGTCTTTTCAACTATCGGGGGCAGCCTAGGTCATCGGCTTTTCTCCACAAACTTCTTGAAAAATGAAAGAAACACCCACTTATGGTAGTTTCAGGGAATATATACAGAATTGCCGACATTGCTGCCAGCTCAAAATCTAATATAATTAATTTCGGATTAAATGTAGGAATTTGGCTTTTTATTATATGAAATAATGTTTCGTATGTTTTTTTGGCCTTATTTGCTAATAACGCATACATCACAGGTATGATATTTGTATGCGTTTAACTACTTCCTAAATCTACATGTAAAGTGTAAAACTGCTTAAAGGGTTTTAAACAAAGACACTGTCTTAAATTCGAGGGAAGACAGTAAGAGGAATCATTGTAAATTACAATGAACCTATTTAAATATTGAAATGTATTTAACAACTTAAAATCGATAAACTATCGATTTATTCTTTCAATCATTATAACGCATTAAGTGTTATGAAGAATTAAACGGATCCCTTTTTTGTAGACCTCTTTGCTCTTGTAAACATAATATTAAATAAATAATCGATTCTGTAGTAAACATATTTTTTATTTGACTGTACTTTTCGCCAGCGTGCGAGTTGACGAATATAAGAATAGGTAAATTCAAAAATGTGCTGTCTCCCCCGATCGGGCGAGTTTATTGCGGGGGAGTTGATGAATAACTCGTACTTCTCGCTTACACGAGACCGGTATAAAGTGACAGCTGTGCTGTCGCGTTTCGTGCGGTGTGTAAGTAGCCGGTGGCCCATGGAGGTGGGAAGAGAAAGGAGGGCAGCGCATCTGTATAGCCTCTATGCGGATGTTTGTGGGCGTCGGTAGTCATGAAAATGACTCCGGCTGCTCGTTTGACTTCTTATACCAAAAAAAAATTACTATTTCATTAGTTTATTGGTAGTCACTTTGTTTCTAAAATGTTGAAAGTGCTATTTTATGGAATGCTGGGTTCGATTCCTTAAAGCCGCTAGATACCTACTGTTATTTATATTTTCATTTCTAGTCATGCCAGTGTTAAAACTAGAAACCTTGTACCTTTAAGAGGACGTAAAATCTGTGATCTTGCACTCACAGAATTAATGTCACATTAATTATGATACTTGATGTAATGTTTACGAAAAAGGAAGGGACAACAAGCAGAGAGACAAAACAGACAATAAGTCGCACTTATCCACTTGACTACAAAAACTAAGACAGAGAGTAACGAGTACCATAAATAACGATCCTCGCATATTTGTCTTGTTACCTCCATACTACTCTAATAAGAAAAGAAAAGAAAAGAGTCAAAACAAGACTTAGGAGCAATACAAAAAAAATATTTTAATTTAAATAGCTTGCGACTTGCGTAGTCTTTAGTAAATTAAAATGTCTTGAATATATTTTATTTATACGTATAAAATTAGAATATCTGAAATAAGGTTGGTAGGGCTGCCTATTTTATTTCAAAATATTTTAATTCATTCACAAAACAAAAGAGCTCCTAATATCTTTGTACTTTGATGTTTATAAGAGAATTGAAACGAAAATTCCCACAAAGCTTAAGCTGTGATCAAAAGATAAAATTGCTTGAATAATTCAAACAATTTAAAAAATATCCATAGGCATTCTTTTATTTCACTACATAGTGGCTCTTAGCACATAGTTTAATTTAGAGTTATTGCGTAGGCGTTGTAGATGAATTGTTTTTCTCATCTTATCAATAAGGTGTATTACGCGTGATATAAGAGCAAGTAAGCCAAGTTTAAAAATGAAGTACCTGTAATAATAATTATAATGTCGCCCCAGCCGATTTCGGCTACGGCGGCCGTCTATAGAGATGAACCACCTGGGCAGGACATATTATAGTGCACAAGTGTGCGCGCAAACACAATTGCACTATCTATTTCCTCGTTCTCTTATTCCGATGGGGCAGCGGCAGTCCGACACGACGATCGTTAAATAGCATGTGTAACCTTTTAATATTCAATTTTTAAACATCTGCTTCTATGTAATATTTTTAAAGTATATTTAATAATTTAGATTACTTTTTATGAGAAACAACATCATTTATTAATAATTGAACACACATGATTATATTTTTTAAAAAAATCTCTACGTATGCCTGCTAAAGAAACAAATGTTTATTATTAGTAACTTATCTTATCTCCTTTTTTTTCCTTTTTTGAAAAACAAAACCACCACGCTTCTGTTCCACGCCTTTGGTGTTCTCACGGAAAAAAGAACGACATTAAAGAGCTCTTATAAACGCTCCAACTAGGTAAAAACAGTTTAGAGAAGGAAGTCCAGAGAAGAATTCAGTTAGGCTGGGCAGCATTTGGCAAACTACGTCGGGTCTTCTCGTCACCCATCCCACAATGTCTGAAGACTAAAGACTTCAACCAATGCGTCCTACCAGTCATGACCTACGAGGCCGAAACGTGGGCACTCACGGTCCGACTGGTCCACCAATTCAAAGTTGCTCAGCGCGCTATGGAGAGAGCTATGCTCGGTGTTTCTCTGAGGGATCGAATCCGAAACGAAGTAATTCGCCAGACAACTAGGGTAACCGACATAGCTACTCGGATTAGCAAGCTGAAGTGGCAGAGGGCCGGTCATATCTGCCACAGAACCGATGATCGTTGGGGTCGACTGGTTCAAGAGTGGAGACCGCGCACCGGCAAACGTAATGTAGGACGCCCTGTGACTAGATTGAGTGACGACATACGCAAAGCTGTGGGCAGGAAGTGGGAAAGGTTAGCCGAAGATCGAAGACAGTGGCGTGCTATGGGAGAGGCCAATGTCCAACAGTGGACTGCAATAGGCTGATGATGATGAACTTATCTTATAAAAATACGGATAACAACAGAAATAGCCCAGGTTGTCAAACATCATGAGTTAGCACTAGAAACGAGCATATAACGATGATCCCGTGATTTGCAATTTTCGCACAGCATTAAGCTAGATTTACCTCAGAAGTACAGTTACATATTTTGTAGTCACTATATTACACGATTCTGGTAATCGGAAACGCCGATATTCGGCCAGGAAGACAACACGAGAACAATAATGAACATAGATTAATTGTTAAAAATCAAATCAAAGTGTATGTCCATCCGTGACAGTAAACTATATACAAGCTATTTATAGGTATTTCCGCCATAATTAACCCATTAATAGAGATTGAAAAAGAAAATCCCAAATGTAATTTATTTTAATATTGTTAAATGTAAAATTATTGAAATTAGAAAAATCTATTATATAAAACATGCAGAAGATAGATCCTCTACTACTAATTAATATATTTATTGTGTCGCTAGGGAACCCTAAAAGTGTAGGCAACACCGTACACAAAACAAATAGGACTCCAATATGTCTCAGCGCCGCTGCCGATTGGGCGTTCTGGGTTCTGGGTTTTCGTCATATGAGTATGTTTTGCTTTCATTATTCATGTTATATTTTGTATATATATAATGGATATTATAATTTTTTAATTAATTATATATTTAATGTTTAAATGTTTGAAATGTTATGTTTTATACTTTATTTCACACATAATATGTGCCCTATATACTGTTTCGTAAAATCATACATATAGGTACCTAATTAATGATTGTGCGGCAAGATTTCGTACTTATATTACAAATTATACAATTCCTATATAAATAAGTACCACGGTCAAAAATAAAAAAGAGCAATACGCCATCAAACATTTATTTCACGACATTTCATTTTAAAATACGATAATACATGTGTATTATGTACACGTAGGTACTTTCGCATAATATGAAATATAATCAATCATCATCAATCATCATCTCTATTTCTCTTAATCTTATATCCTACTAGCTGTGCTTCGTGGTTTCAATCACGTAGCGAGTTGGTATCCCTTTTAATCGTTTTTTGATAGATATGCTATCTAACACTGATATATTCTTGTAAATCGGACAAGAAGTTTAAAAGAAAAATAAACAAACTCTTCAGCGTTATAACAAGTGTAAATTTAAGTCATGAGCTTAGAATAAAATATGCTCATCTCATCATATTTCTTTTTTCTAGAAGAGAATAATATGTCTGGGTCGTCATAATAATATGTGCGAAGGGTTTGGGTGCTCGGTCGTATATTTTGAAAATGGAGCGCGAATAGGTACATAATCTGCCATCTTATTTGGAACAAATAGTTTTCCCGTTTATTTTTTTTAAATAATAAACGGTGAAATAAATGTCTTTCAATTGTAACTTATATATTTACTATGACGGTTGCCTAAAATACTTTATTTATCATATTTTTCATCTATTCTAAGAACAAAATAATAGCTGCCTTACATTAACTTTACAGTCAAGTAGAACAAATCAAGGGTTGACTGAAACTACCATAAATTCCATCCTTAGGATAATTTCAAACTTCCTTTAAATAATAATACTAATGTTAAGAAAATTTATTTACAATTGCAGTGTGGCACTACCTCTTACTAAGTAATTTTTTTAATGTACGTATTTTATCGCGTTAACATTTTCACACGTGTATTTGAACTTTTTTGATCGACCTGTGCTTTCCTGTGTGTGCTGTGCTGTATGTATAAGTCATATATGTTTTCTTCAGTGACTATGGGGTTCTAAATTCTTTTACAAATTATTTTTTAAAACTGTATAAAGCATGTTATATTGTAAGAGGTATGTAGCCGAATTAGGCCGGCACGACCGATGAGGTACCTCTCGCTTACTCCATACTATATATACGTGGCCTATGGACTTGTGGAGAGAGGAGGAGTAAGGGGGCAACGCATATGTATAACGTCTACGGGTGTCGGTAGTGATGAGAATGGCTCCGATTGCTCGTTTGCCCCCTTATGCTTAAAAAAAATTGTAGGCGTGATAGCTTGGACTTGATGGTAATCTTTTAGATTGTAAGTGCGTGATTAAGGTAATCTCGCTTGATTGAGCTTCAAATGGTTCATTGTCTTCACGTCTGTACATTAATTAAGCGGACGTGGCAACGGTAGTCCTAAAAAAGCGCATATTTGTGTAAAAATACAAATAATACGTTGAAGGTACTATTTGTATATTTATTTGTCAATTGTACTTTTACTTATCTCATGTAATTTAAATGTTGTTTTCCTTGTTATACACAGTTAAATAACAAATTGTTCTGTTGGCTAATAAATGTACCCCTAAGGGCCGTAGCTGTTTATACTTCCATCCCGCCGCAGTAATGGGGTGCAAATTTTCAGAATAGATTAATGTTTCTATAATTGTTTTGAAGTAGATTTATAGAAGCCTGGTCGTGATCCTCTACCCTCAAATATCTAAGCATCAGACCAGTTACCTGCACCTTCAATGATGCCTACTAAACATCTGAACTGTCCATCTCACGCCAGTCATTGCTGACAGTACAAAGTTAAGTCGAGTGAAGTATTATGATAAAAAATATCTTCGAATAAAAACCTGTCTGCAGCAGTGAATTTATGAATGCCATTATCTCACATTCACGTTCGTATGTAAGTATACACACACACATATCTACACGCCAGTTCTTTAATGTAAGTATACCTATCAGCAATTTCCGCGTGAAAGCCATCAGCGCTGCACACGGCGCTATCAACATCTCTCGACTGCTCGCTCACGTTATAATTCGTGAAGGGGAAACGTATGATAATGTTCACGTAGATATTTGGTGTAATATGTCCGTGAATTTTGTTAAAACATTTTCTTTTCAGTTTCTGAACCATTAGTTTCATTGTGTCATATTTTAGTGTTGCCTACGGCCGGCACTACCATGGAGATTCCCCTCGCTTACACGAGACCAGCCTAAAGTGACAGCTGGGCTGTCTCCATTCATGCGGTGTGTAAGTAGCCGGTGGCCCATGGAGGTAGGAGGAGACAGGATGGCAGCGCATCTGTATCGCCTCTATGCAGATGTCTATGGGCGTCGGTGGTCATCGTTAATCAATCACTGCTCGTTTTCCCCCCATTTATTACTGTTTCTGTATTTCTATATAAAATAACAGAAATCGCACAAAATGCAACGGCAAAGTTATCACTTTTACGGCTATATACAAGAGGATTAGGTTTAACGTCTGTTCCGGCTCAGTACGGCTGCGATGTAGCATGTCATTTACCTCTACCAAAATACTAACCGTCTGTACAATCATCGTTCATTTTCACCTCAAAGCAGTAATCGCTTCAGAGAGAAATTTTAATTAAAATTACATAACCCGCGGCGAACATTACGGTTCTAACAACAATAATTACAGTAATTAATGAGTTCTTACATAATTTCTGTTTGTAAATATCTGTTTTGATCATCTAAATCAACTAATTTGTGTTATCCTAGAGGGGCTGGAGTTGAATTCGAAATTGATATACATTTTGAACCCTCAAAAGATGGAGTTTCAGGACCCTACCAGACAGACGAATCGAGTCGAACCCTAGCATCTATCATAGCATCGAGCAAACAAATAAAGTGTGTCTCAATTACTTAGCTCTACTTTAATTACCATTTACTAAGAATTTTGGTTGGAAGCTTAAAATCTATTACCGTATAGAGAAGCTATGTTTTGATTGTGTCCATCTATACCCTGTTCCATCTGTCCCATTCTGTCCCACCCCGTTTGACAGGAAACGATTCTCAGACTAGTTCTATCGACGGATAACGGTAGCCATTTAATTGAATACTGCTATTTATTATTATTATTATTTATTTAAAGTTACATAAAACGGTAAAACACTAATTACATCACATAACATAATATGATATCCATTGATACTAAATTTGTAATTAAATTTAGTGTCCACTGATGTCACATAATGATATGCATTCTTTTTCAAATTTAACGCTAGAATGCTAATGTTAGTCGATTCGACTAACAATGTCCCTAAATCTAATTGTATATTATTAAAAAAATCTTAGCGCGACTTGATTTTTCATGCCAGCTGAGTCGTTGGTCTGACAATTACCGGAGCTTTCTCCTTATTGGTATCATAAAGACGTTCCCCTAAAGGTTTTGCAAACGTCTTGCCCTCCTCTTATCTTTTCTTCAACCATCTGAAACTTAAAAGATACAGGAAATACGAAATCATACCTATCATTTAGGGTACGCGGTATTGTGTGAGCGACAATTACATGTTACAGATTGTGTCGTCCCAATTTATCTGTAATGCGGCAATGAGAAAAGGTGATTGTTATTACAGTTTGCTACTACATACTAAATATTTACATAATTCCGCACGAATGCTATCATCTACAACATAAATATAACACAACTTCGTGAGCAGCAGTGATCTAACATTCATATTGAGAACACATCCACTACACTACAAGAGGTAGTGCCACGCTGCATGCTTGCATGCAGCCGAATTGGGCCGGCACGACCAGGGAGGTACCTCTCGCTTACACGAGACCGGCGTGAAGTGACAGCTGTGCTGTCGCATTTCGTGCGGTGTGTAAGTAGCCGGTGGTCCACGGAGGTGGGAGGAGAAAGGGGGGCAGCGCATCTGTAGTCTATGCAGATGTCTATGGGCGTCGGTAGTCATGAAAATGGCTACAACTGCTCGTTTGCCCTCCTATACCATAAAAAAAAAGAAAACATATTCATAAGTGTTTCGTTACTTCTCCGAACATAATGGTACGAGGGCGAACCTTTGTTAGGTCGTTCCCTATTCAAGACGCAGACATTTGGTGGATGTAAAAGATCCCTCTGCAAGATCTGTGATATTGAAATGGATACTGTTGAAGTCATCAACGAATGTTTCAATATTTCGTTTTATTTCTTATTAAATTCATAAGTATTTGAATGAAATATTCTACAAAACTAAAGTGACAAGATCTACCAGTCATTTCGTCAAAGTACGGTATAGATTTCCATCGAAGTATTATTTAGATTGAATACTGATTGCTATGCTATAGTGTCCCGTGCGGTCTAAGAGGTTGCAGAAGTTGGAAGGGGGGAATGAAGGAAAGATGGTTATGTCAACATTCAACTGCAACAAAAAGAACTACAAAGGCTACTTTGTAGTTCTTTCTTTGCAGTTTTCAAGAAATGAAACTTGTTACCTTGCAATAGACGAACTAACAATGAACTCTAAACAATACAACCCTCTGAGTATACTGCCTTAAATATAATTTTAATCTTTAACCTTTAATTAATAAATTATGTAAGTAAAATTAAGATAAATAACATGATGATACATAAAGAAAATAAAAAAATATAGTATATGAGGGAAATGTGAAATCCTTTTGGTACCTACCGGACCGACTCCCATAGTCATCTACGTTATGCATATCTCCTTCTTACCCATTTGCTCCTCCAATAGACCATCGACAACTCACTAACTGTTCAAGACATGAGGCGAGGTAGTTACTGTTGATATAACAATGTTAAATGTAAGAACTACGATGTGTACAAGTCCAATGATATTAACTGCGAATGGTATGTACATCTGGTAAGTGTCTCAATTCTGATTTATGAGCTTGCAATCCTCGTGGAGATGGTGTATGGCCGACGACCCATGCTTTGTTGTCAAAAAACAAGGTAAGATATCGAATTTTGTGTTTTTCTTACTATCTATCCAGAGAACTAGTCATAAAAGTGAGTTGGTTAGTCTTTTTAACTTCACACGAATATGTAGATGTACAAATGTGATAGAACAGAATTATTGTAGACTAGCTGTGCCCCGCGGTTTCAACTGCGAAATCCATATAAAATTCAACACCTTATTTCACCCCCTTAGGGGTTGAATTTCTAAAAGTCCTTTCTTAGCGGATGCCTACGTCGTAACATCTACCTGGATGCCAAATTTCAGCTTGATCTGTCCAGTGGTTTGGGCTGTGCGTTGATAGCTGGCTATGTCACGTTTGAGTTTTATATATATAGATATTGTAGATAAGAAAGTGCATAACTTGGCCGCTGCCCAAATGTATATTGTCTATAGGCCTAGGAAGATATTATAAAAATTTATACTATTATAACAAAAAGATCAAAATGACTTCAGACTGAGAGAATGTATTTTCTTGAAGTCGGTTAATAAAATATACTGACAGCATATTATCTGTTCATTGAACCCACAACGACTTGGCTCCGTCGAGGGGTCGTTTGCACCTTATTAGCACCAAACGATTTGCACATTACAAAATATTCCTACTGGAATTTTTGGCAGCGGTTTAAATTATACATTTAAATAATTATACACGAAAATACTTAAAACTACAAAATTTTCAACAGTGAGTGTATGAACAGGAATCTGAATTTTTCAATATACATTTTTGGAACCCCGTTAGGAAAATGGCGTGAAGATATTAAGTTTTATTGTTGTTGATTTTTGAAGAGACACAAGTCTCGCAAGTTTATTGTTTTTTTTTTTAATTTTTTTATACCACGATGGTGGCAAAAAAGCATACGGCCCACCTGATGGTGCGTGGTTACCGTAGCCTATGGACGCTTGCAACACCAGGGGCATCACATGCGCATTGCCGACCCTTTAGTCCTTAGGTTTTTTACCCTTAAGTTTGTAGTTTGTTCTTAAATTTTTATTAATATTAAGACTACCACTTGTTCCAGCTACTCTTTCTAACCAGGATTGAAAACGGAAACTACTTCTGGCCTCTAATTGCCCTGCGATTATGCGAGCATATAATAAAATAGTCTTAGGAATCCCGAGGTCTCAAATCTTGTACCAGAATAGCAAACTTGACCTAACTAAAAATCTGACAGTCGATGATATGAATCAAAAATTTAGAGAGTCACGCCACGGTCACGTTATAATCTTGATTTAGTTCAAACATATATTTACATTCTATAGATTTTCATCAAATAGTGACGGAAAAACGTTGATGAATTAATCTTGAAAGAGGTCAGTTTTTCATTCAAGAAACTTAAAAACTATATTTAAATACCAAAGGTTGTTAAAACGTAGTTTCCAGAGATTTCATCTTACGTAATATTATATATTACACGATAACCCTGCTATACGGACGAGGACGTTTGGAGAACGTTTGATGCTATTGCTCGACTTCTTTAATTACTGATATCCTAAACATGGATTTAAGTCGCTATTTGATGAAAATTTTAAATATAGGTGTGAAACTACGTACCATATCGCGCTCCTGATGAGAGCAGCGACGGCGGTTAATAGTTCAAGTACCATTTGTGCAGACTGCAGTCTTGCATTCTAATTTATCGGATTACTAACTGTGCTCTCAGAAAGCAGTCTTTCATTCTAATTTTTCGTATTACTAGCTGAACCGGGAGTTCAGCTAGTAATACGAAAAGAATAGTAATACGTAGAATCTATCCTTAGAAAATCATATTTTTCTCGAAAAAATATTATATTATTATGTTGATCCAATTTGAAATCTGTCTTTGACAAGCATTTCGGTGGATTTCGTTTGAGTAACATAATACAAACTTTCACAAATATAATAACTAATGAGGGTTTCCGTTACCTACATTCAATATAATTGTAGTGGATATAGTCGAATATAACAACGAGAATACATTAGCAGTGCTCTTGTCCTTCGCTTGGCTCATCTTGGCGCTGCCGTGCCGCCAAATGTATATCTATACAAAGCATGTAAACTCCTCTTACCAGTGTGATGACAAGTCTGGATACGTGCGTACTGTACTGTGTGTACCGTGTACATTGTTTTTAAAATATAATCTAATATTGGGGTTCCGTATCTCAAAGAGAAAAAACGGAACCCTTATAGGATCGCTTTGTTGTCCGTCTGTCTGTACGTCTGTCAAGACCTTTTCTCTAAAACGCGTGAAGGGATTAAGCTTTATTAAAATACGGAGGTTAGTTATGTCTTGATGCCTTGAAAAAATCACACTTCTAAGTTAACGCAATAAAAAGTTATAGCACAAATTTTGTATGAAAACGTACTTTGTCGAAAACCAAAAAACTATCGAATACTTATCGTTGACCTGGAGTTGTGAAATTTGGCAAGAATTAAGAACTCATAGCACATTTAGAGGAATAAATCTGAAAACTAGTAAATTATATGTAGATCATTAGAAAAATCATTATCAACTTATAACTGTAATTCGTTGCCTACTAAATGTGTGTGAGCAACCGCTTATATAAGTTTGTCAACTTAAACGGCAGGCGTAACGTTACAATAATTGAAAACCATGCATTACGTTTGGATTACGAAACCCTTGGTGTGCGAATCGGACTCGCACTTGGCCGGTTTTTTTTGGCACGTTTGCGAGCCTGTTTATTCTTACCCCCGTTAAAACCAGTCTCGCTCTCTTCTATTTTTTTTAATAACTTCTTCTCCTTCAGTATAACATTAATTTTAATTATGAGTGTGGTGACCGAAATCGTATTAGCCTTGCATGTCGCGCTTGTTACTCAAAACGATTCGTAGTGTTCGGGCGCACATACACAATTTTATTAATAGCGTATGTAGCTTTCATTAAAAAAAAACTGCATTAGTCATTTCACTGCGACTATTTTAGTGTTTATATAAATCTGAACGCCTATGAGCCAAAATGAAATTGTTACACGTAAGTATATACTCTGTATGAAATTGCATTTTATTTACCTCATTAAAATAATTGCTTTAACCCAATAATCGCTAAATGAAAACTAGTTAATGTGTTTCATAATTATTAATTATAATTTATACTTTGTAATAATTGCCTGTTGATAGTTTGTCTATTAATTATTCTCTTTTTTTCTCGCTAATATTTACAACTTCGTGGGCACGTTACATAACATTGTCTACGTTTTATTAAATAGAATTTATCTAATATTTTTACTAAACAGAGTAGTTCAAAACCACTCTATTATATATTTAGAAATTGCTTTTGAAAGATATATAGATATATATATAGCATAGAGTATTTATATATTAAATAGAAGTGCTATCGAAAATATCACTTTTCAGATTGTTTTCCTATTCCATTTTCCTTAAGGGTGCTATCGGTAAAAAGTGCCGAAATTGAGTATTTTGAAGGCAAATTACTCGTAAATGGAAATAATCTATTAAAGATCAACTTTGGTTCCGCATAGCACAAATATTTTTATAGGATCTGTAAAGTTTATAAATTGAAAATTATTATTATTTACGAAGAAAAAGGTATATTTGGAACTCATGTTTTCGAAAAGACTGATTTTCGAAATGAAATTACGAATATAAGCAGTAGATTGTGGATACCTAAAAAATACCTACTATTAGGAAATATACTGCTATAGGTTTTTTATACAATAGAAAAGTAAATTGATTTCATTAAACTCGGCAAAAAAAATATTTTTATAACTGAAATTTTGCCAAAATAAAACATAATTTTTCTCATGATAATAAATGTGGAACAACTTCAGAACTTCTTTACTCATTTATAACACGATATTCGATTAATAAAATCACCAAAAAAAAATTAACATTATTATGTTAGATTTTATTCAATTAAATTTCAAAGTTACTATTGA
The DNA here is from genome assembly GCA_001625245.1 of Calycopis cecrops. Taxonomy (NCBI): domain Eukaryota; kingdom Metazoa; phylum Arthropoda; class Insecta; order Lepidoptera; family Lycaenidae; genus Calycopis; species Calycopis cecrops. The sequence goes on from LUGF01045596.1 coordinate 41,179, forward strand.
ATTACGCCATGTAAGTCATTTATAAGCTCACAAATATTTTTATTGTTTAAGTCAATAAAAAATATTTGTGCTATGCGGAACCAAAGTTGATCTTCAATAGATTATTTCCATTTACGAGTAATTTGCCTTAAAAAAACTCAATTTCGGCACTTTTTACCGATAGCACCCTTAACAAGGCAATAAAAGAAGCTTTATCGCGATTAGGGGCTAAAATTACAATGGCCAAATCGTTTGTCTGGAAAAGTAAAATAAACATCATGAATTCAGCGTTGAATTCATTTGGTAAAACTGGCTCAGACTCAATTTAGTTCATATCTATACATATAATAAAATTGTAGAAGTCATTCTGTCTGTCTTTTGCAGTTTTCACGCAAAAACTACTTGACAGATTTTGATGAAACTATTTGTGATTTATTTATTTATTACTATAGATATAATAAAACTGTAGAAGACGTCATTCTCTCTGTCTTGTGCGGTTTTCACGCAAAAACTACAGTACCGATTTCGATGAAACTTTTTATTTATTTATTATATAATAATATAAACAATAATATAATCTCGTATATTAACACTAGCTTGTGCCTGCGACTTCGTTCACGTAGCGAAGTAATACCTATTATAATCAAAGTGATTTGTTATTATTTACTTGCAGTGTGCCGAAATTCCGATATCCCGTAGGCTTGAGCGATTTTACCACACCACAAACACACCAGAAAAACAAACAAACATACAGACGGATAAATGCAAAAACTAAAAAACATTGTAAAGTGTTCTAATACTATTTTAGATTTTGGTGAATATATTATATTAAATGTTTATATAAAACAGACACGAATTTTACAAATACAAATAATAAAATATAAAGATATAAAATATAGTTTATATTTGAAGTCCGACAAACCTATAGGTACGTCTTTCTTAAAATCCACAAATCTAAATTTTAGTTAAGCACAAAAAAACTTCGTGAAATAAAATTTTTATTTAATAAAATATTATTCAAATTTCCAACCCAACGTCTGCTATACAAAAGTTTCGAATCTAGCAATTGTTTCATCGCTATATTCAAAATTTATACAAAAACAGTAACTGGATACTCGTGGTTCTAAGAAATAACCAGGAACTTCCCAGAAATGAAAAAGTTACTGTTTAAGTTCAAAAAAGAATTATCATAAATTGGCTGATCTTAGTCTTGTTGCAAGCAAAAGTGACATTGGTAAGAAATCTTTTGAGTAAATTCTTAATGCTTTCTTAACTCTTCAAAGTTAAGGTAAAGAATAAATTATTTTATGGCATGCCTAAATAATTTTATTTCATAAGAAATTCAATTTCAACATTATCAAAAGTAAATTCACATCTAGCTCTGAAGCTGAAAGATGATTATGTTTAAGCATATGCAGTTCTTTGTGAAAAAATAATAGACTTCTTTGAATGAACATGAAAACTTTATTGGAAAACAAAATTCTTATCAAGTCCCATCAAGTTTGTAATCATAAAATAAAGCAAATTCTGAAATAGGAGCATATTCTTAAACTAACATACCAATTTAAATTTGATTTAATTGAACACACATAGTGTATGAAAAAATATCCAAATATATTGTTAGTCTAATTGGGAAGTCTTTCAGTTTCGATTCCTATTGATGGCCCATAAACATCCTCAGAAATATTTAGGCCGACGTGTTATCCTTCTTCCTTCCGCTCCTCCAACGGAAATTCATCGTCGAACACAAGAATAAGAGGTCGACGCTTTCCAAGTATTTAATCTATGTAAATAGTTTACAAGAAATATAATTGATAGAGCCAAAAACGAAGAATAAATTAAAGTGAATAAATGTAGATTTATTATTTTAATATTTGCTTTGTATACATTTTGTAAATGATAAACCTCGAGCCAATGAAACATATCGAATTGGGAAATTCCATTTCGTAAATTGCACTCGAAAAATCGCCACGTATTCAAATGCATATGATCCGCCTGTCGTATTGAAAACATTTATTGAAACGCGATACGAGATACTAAACAGAGGCCTCTAAAGCTGCAGCTTTTAATGAGATGAATGTGTCACCCGCATAAGCCTCCAGCCAAGTTCTGAGTACATTGGTTGTAGGTTCGTTTATTTTACTCGAAAATTTCAACTGAATTTCTAAACTTAATTTGAAAACCCTTATTTGGCACGTTTTGTTATAATATTATTCCGAATATTTAATAAGTAAATGTACGCTTATATAGACGTAGGATTCAAACAGTGGTGGGCTAAATTAAAAAATACTCAACCTTTTTTATCTACACATCACAGACAGCCAAATAAAAACGTTTAAAACTAAGTGTTTATCAAATCATTTCAGACAAGATTTAAAGCGATTAACGGAGTCCTTGCAGACACAGAGGTCCGAATTTAATTACTTTTTTTCTTAAGCAAAGTTAAGTACAAATTAAATGGGACTCCCGACAAAGTTGCAGATTTTATTCTCTATTTCATTAGCAAATTAATGTTTGTTTAGGGATTTAGATCAGTATTTATTTACACATTTTATACTCAGTTTTTGAAAAAGAATATTGTAAAAATCCATAGCACAGTTTCAGCGAAATTTATTCACAAACCCCATGACGAGAGATTTTCATGTAATCTTTCCAGCTGAATTTATTTTACCGATTCTTCACAGCGCGGCTAGTCGTCAGGGTTACCGCTATTAGAGTATTGAAGTAGATATAAAATGTTGTTTTGCATAAAAGAGTTTTAATAATATAGTCCTGGTTACTTTAATAATCCATTATGACTGAAATTTGTTTTAAAGTCAACTCGGCCATTGCCTTCGAAGAAAGGAAAATTAACAAGGATGTTGTTGTATTCGTTCCATTTAAAG
>LUGF01045603.1:9283-23059 GCA_001625245.1 Calycopis cecrops
GTATATTTTTACTTAAATTAATTGAACAAAAAAGGTTTTATTTGTCAATTTTTCCAATTTTGGATATTTTTTCTTATTATTAAATATCTATTAAAAAGAAAAACAATATTGCGTAACACGTTGTTCGTACACACCCCCACCCACCCCCTCTCCAAATTGCGTTACGTAATACTGATGTTTTTGTCTCATTTTGTAGGACTCACGGATCATAGGAATCTATGTTGCATAGGATTTGTACATGCAAATGTAATATCGCCTGTCCTTCAGCATATTCACAGACTGCAAATAATGTGAGAGTTTGGGGGCACAACTGAGTTCAGTTTCTCCCAGTGTTAGCTCGTTTTCTGCCAAAACGATGATAGTATCATTTTTTAAGCATAGCAGGACAAACGAACAGTTGGAGTATGATGATGATGATCGGGTGATTACCGAGGGTATAAACATCCGCATATTATGCAGATGTGTTGACCTTCACCTATCCTCCTAATGGGCCATCGACTACAACCGCACAAAACGCGACAGCAACACTGTCACTTTACGCCAGTATTATGTGAGCGAGAGGTACCTCCCGGTCGTGCCCAATTCCGCTGGGATGCAGCATGGCTCTACCTCTTGATGCAAGTCAATGTCAAGCAAGCTCACGGAAACTATATGTTATATAAATTGGTGCTTCAACTTCAAAAGTACTTAAAATCGTCACTGTCTTCCGTCTCCATCTCCGGATGCCACTGAAAATCGGTGTCGGAGAACTCAAATTCTCCGATGTATGCCGAGTGGTATCCCTTTCAGTGCTCCTCCACATTGCGCTGCTGTGCAGATAAACACTAAGTTTTTGTTTATCCTTAGTTAAGTTGGTATATTTTAGTTTTATTCTTGTTTTTTTTATCTTCTTTTTTTTCTCATAATATGATTGTGTTTATTGTCAATTTTTTTTTTTTGTATACTAATATGGAGTACTAAATAAATGCTTTTCTATTCTATTCTATTCTATATATACAAAGTAATCAACTTCACTTAGTTGAAGCACCGATTGAAAAGACACTTCGAGCCTCCTAATACACGTCTGACGGCCATTTTGAATATTATATCTATAGATAGATTTGGCTAATAGAGATATAATTATGACAATAGTTCCATACCGAAACATATCAAACTTCTGTCTCCACTAGCCAAACCCATCGATAGATAGAATATTAAAAATTGCGTAAGTAATTTTACAAGTCTTGCATGACAGTATTTCAAAAAACTACTATATTTTACGAATACATGTTACTAAGAGGTAGTGCCACACTGTATTGCAGTCCACGAGAGGAAACGATGAAAGAGCAACGCATCTGCGAAAGCTTTATGCAGATGTCTATAGGCGTCGGTAGCCATGAAAACACTTCAACTGCTTGTTTAATACTATCTTACGTCGTACTATCCTAGATTTAAATCTATGCGTTCTATACAGGGTTGCCACCCGCACTTTATTATAAAGTATTGTATATTATTTCAATGAAAACGGCTTCTCTATTCGTCAGCAGAAAACGGAACATGCCGGGTCAGTTACCGTTGAGGGGCCAGGAGGTGTCTTGGAAATCCCCGGTGATGTACCTCGGGTGCAGCATTGACCGCTCGCTGCGTATGGGCTCGCAGGTTGATCGTCAGATCAACCAGGCGAGAGCTTCCCGTGCGCTGCTGTGGCCGGTGTTGTCATCCGGGTTACCGTTACGCACCAAGTTGGGTATCTACAAGACATATATCCGAACGCGCCTCACGTATGCTGCCCCCGCGTGGTACGCGTTAGCCGCGCCTACTCATAGAAAGCGGTTGCAAGCGCAGCAAAACATAGCCCTCAGAGTAATCGTGGGCGCCGGCCGGTATGTCCGGAATAGCACAATCGCGCGTGATACGGGGGTGGAGTCAGTGGGTGAGTTTGTGGCCCGTTAGTCGTCAGCCATGTTTGACAGGGCGGACAACGGACCTCACGCTCACCTGCATGGCTTCGCGCCCCTGCATGCGCGACCTCCGGACGGCCGTGCTTACCCGCGAGAGCTCTTAGCCCGCGATTTTACCACCGCTCAGTCAGTCACTACAGGGCAACCGAGTCTGCCTTGTAAGACGAAGGTTACACCAGCACACTCATTTACAAGCACCAAACTCACCACAAGCACAACACACCACACCCCGCAGTCGTAGGGCTGCAGTAGTCGCCGACTACTACTAGCCTTCGGGCTAAGCTGCGAGCAAGCAGCACCACCCCCCCACATACTATCCCTACTGCCACAGGCAGTTCCCCACCACCGAGGGGATGTTTCCCCTCGCGAGCAAATTGCCCGGGCATGAGGTTCGCCTCGAGGCCCGTAGACCTGTCCCCCCCAGCCTTCCCAGGCTGAGAGAGAGAGAAGACACTCACATCACATTATTTCAAACATTTGTACTCTATAATTTATGAGAACAATAAAGTACGCGGAAATACTTTATATTGCACAATCAAAAAATTATGGCATTCTAAAAGTGTAAACCCTATGTTTTATATATTAAAATTAAACAGGCTGTAGCACCGATGATCTGACAGCGTGATAATACTTGTGAAAAGTGAAATAAAGTAGGTACTACCTACCTACCCGACCTACAATATTTTGTGAAAATATAATGTTATTTTCTTACCATTTGTACCCTTTGTACCTACTTTATTTGCAAGAGAAAAAGGTGGCAACCGTATTATACTATAAAAATATCTATTGATTGTATTACATTATATTATAATTTAATACATTAAGTAATTAATACATTAACAACTGTAACGTATCATACGGCTGCCATTATCATTATCAACGGTATCATGTGGCGATTGCCTACACCTAATTGACCGCTGTAAAACTCCAGAGTCCAAAGTACAAGGAAACAATTAGACGTCGGACATTCAATGAAACAAATTGGACGATGTTCTGCGCCGCATGACGCATTGTCCATGGATGATAATCGGAGTTGAGCTCTGATTCTAGAAAGTAAAAGTTCCATTACAAAGTTTTGTAACAGTTCATTAAGATAAGTTATAACCTGCGGCGATATGTTCGCTCAGCGAAAAAGCCCTTTTAATAATAAATAAGAAATTTAAAAAAAAAAGTTATGGCCGTTTACAACCTATGGGTATATTATCACTTCTCAGCCAAACCCTCCGCGGGATGATCCTGATGCTGCTGCTATTAATATTATACTAGCTGCCCGACAGACGTTGCCTTGTCATTATTGGAGAATGTTGTCATGGTAATGTGTAACAATGTGGCCGAATCGTCAATCCCCTACAATATTGTATATTCGGGATACCGAGTGCAGCGCCATCTGCGAGGCTGATTTGTAAATCTAAACCATTCCCAAATCCTATTCAACACACACACAAAACTTCGTCAAAATCGGTCCAGTCGTTTAGGAGGAGTTCAGTGACTGACATACGCACACAAGAAATAACTGTATCTTACATCTTTATGTATATAAAGATGTAAGATACAGTTACATTTATATTTCGAAATACGTTAAAATTCAAACGAAAAAACAAACGTAATAGATATTGTTCTTTTTGTTCCATAAATAATTCATCTATGCCAATATTTTTTGCGCGCACAAAGATCATTGTGCCTACAAATTTCAATTCATTATGGAGGCTTACGTTCGCGTCAACGATGGGCGTAATGGAAATTTAATTTCGCTAATGCCTGGAGATACGTTTTTCATAACGATCAAATGCATCTTTTTACGTCGCGCTGTTATATTTTAAGCTTCGATAATCTTTTTTTGAGATCACTGAGGCTCACAGAATACGTCTGAGCGCTTTCAGTTTAATACCTTCTTTATTAGTGTGTTTTAACCTTCATCATCAGTTTCGAGTCGTTTATTTAAGATGTGCCGACAAAAGTAAGAGGTAGTGCCACACTGCATGCTTGTATGCAGACGAATTGGGCCGGCACGACCGGGGCGGTATCTCTCGCTTACACAAGACCGGCGTACAGCGACAGCTGTGCTGTCGCGTTTCGTGCGGTGTGTAAGTAGCCGGTGGCCCATGGAGGTGGGAGGAAAGACAAGGGCAGCGCATCTGTATAGCCATACGGAATTCTAGGGGCGTCGGTAGAAAATGGCTCCGACTACTCGTTAGCCCCGTTATTCCATAAAAAACATTATACTACCTTAAAATTGATGGCTACGCCATCCCATTTGGTGCGGTTTGTGTGTTACCAATTGGCGGGTATGGAACGAAGGAGTACGACACATCTGCATCTGGCGTTAATGGTGAGAACGATAATGAGACAAAGGTGGCTGGAGAACTTTATTTGTAACCTATAAGGCCCATGGAGGTGGGAGGAGAAAAGAGGGCAGCGCACCTGTATAGCGTCTATATGGAAATGTGTGGGTTCGGTAGTCACGAAAATGGCTCCGAATTCTCGTTTGCCCCCTATACCATAAAAAACTATCTGCGCCCCGCGGTTTCGCAAACGTAAATTTCGATCCCGTGGAAAATAGAAAACCATCCCATGGCATCCCATAGGAACATTTTTTCGGGATAAAAACTACCCTGTGTGTTAATCCAAGTTTCACTCTATATGTGTGCAAAATTTCATAAAAATCGGTTTAGCAGTTTTTGCGCGAAGGAGTAACACACAAACAAACATAATTATAAACTTTCGCATTTATAATATTAGTAGGATTATTAGATAATAATTAATTATTGCAATAACACCACTTTGATTGTTTGTGATATTTAAATAGAATACTTTGGTGACATTTTCGAGCTCGCGCTACTTATTGTTATATCGCTAATATAATAATAAAAATAAATATAATAGTGCGGCCAAGCAGGCCCGTCCCACGACGCGGACGTTCGTCCGCCACCGACATTTCGTGTCGCTCGGTCAATCTTATATATTAAGAGCCAATGGGCTATTTTCCAGTATTAAAAATATAAGCTTATTGAATGTAATCTTTAATTAACATGATTTATGAAGTCATTATGTAGTGAAATAATTAGTAAATAATCAATATTTTATTTTAAAATCTATTTAAAAAAACCGGCCAAGTGCGAGTCGGATTCGCACACCGAGGGTTCCGTAGGAACGGGAGGTATGAGCAAAAGTAATAAACGTTGAGAAAATTACACTTCCCTGCAACAAGTTGACAAACATATATATGCGGGTGCTTGCATATATTTAGTATGAAACGAATTACATGCATAAGTTGGTAATGATTTTTCCAGTGATATAAATTTTATTTACCAATTTTTAGATTTATTCCTATATGTATACTGTAAGGTCTTACTTCTTGACAAATTTTAGAATTCTAGCTCAACGGGAAGTACCCTATAAATTTTCCAAAAAGTGCGTTTTCATACAAAATTTGTGCATAAATGGCTATAACTTTTTATTGCGTTAACTTAGAAGTGTGATTTTTTCAAGGCCTTAAGACGTAACTGACCTCCGTATTTGACAAAAATTTCAAAAGGTCTTGACAGACGTACAGACAGACGGACAACAAAGCGATCCTATAAGGGTTCCGTTTTTTCTCTTTGAGATACGGAACCCTAAAAATACGTATTTTTATTCATGAGTCACGTGATACGAAACGACTTGAAATTGATTATGACGTCAGTATTGCGTGAGTCTATGGTAGCCCCGGGTACCGTAATATGCATAGTAACTAAGTTGTCAATTGTCATATTTTGTCAAAGAGTTGTAGGTCATAATTTTAATATTATGGTCACTGTTAAATGTTGATAGTTGGTACAAATATTTGTTATTACAAAGAGAATACAAAATAAACAAATGCTACATATGAATTAAGTTACATACAGGAGTCATTCACTACTTGACATTTAGGATACAGAATATCTACGTCACAGGACGCCGTTTTGCTTAAAGAAGCGTTTTCGCGGGTCTTTAAAATTTTGAATTTAAAATTTGAAAGTAAATACTTATCAGAATAAAAAATAAAAAAATGTATAAGTTCATTGATCACTGATAAACATTCTGGAGTGGTTTTTGAAAACTTGGAAAATAGCCCATTTTTGTCCCAGTCATTATGAGATGATAGCTGCATATAAAAAAATCACTACGTTCTCATTTCGACAAGCCATAGTTTAGTAGTAGTGGAGGTGTAGAAAAATAAAAGAAAATTTACCAGCGTAGAAAACCGGCAATCTTCTAATTTCACCACGTTATGTTAATGTAGAAATTCCGAAAACGAAAGAACAATAGAAAGTAACAGCAATTTTTAATTCAATTTTATTTATAATATACCTACTAGTGTCAAAAATACTCAATAATTCTCAATACATAAAAAAAATTGCACAAATATATTGTTGTTAATCAAAAATGATGATATCAATGATTTTAATTGATGAGTAAAAATATGTACAAATATAATTGTTAATCAAAAATAATGATCCCAATGATTTTAATTGATTACTAAAAATATGTACAAATATAATTGTTAATCAAAAATGATGATCCCAACGATTTCAATTGATGAGTAAAAATATGTACAAATATGGTAACAAATATGGTTAATCAAAAATTATGATCCCAATGATTTTAATTGATGAGCAAAAATATGTACAATTATAATTGTTAATCAAAAATGATGATCCCAGTGATTTCAATTAATTAGTAAAAATATGTACAAATATAATTGTTAATCTAAAATAATGATCCCAATGATTTTAATTGATTAGTAAAAATTTGTACAAATATAATTGTTAATCAAAAATGATGATCCCAACGATTTCAATTGATGAGTAAAAATATGTACAAATATGGTAACAAATATGGTTAATCAAAAATGATGATCCCAATGATTTTAATTGATGAGTAAAAAATATGTACAATTATAATTGTAAATCAAAAATGATGATCCCAATGATATTAATTGATGAGTAAAAATATGTACAATTATAATTGTTAATCAAAAATGATGACCCCAGTGATTTTAATTGATTAGTAAAAATATGTACAAATATAATTGTTATTCAAAAATCATGATCCCAATTATTTTAATCGATGAGTAAAAATATGTACTAATATAATGATTAATCCAAAATGATAATAAGTAACGACTATAATTGAAGAAGTTTCTCTTCAACACTTTCACACTTCGGGAATCCTTTCGGGGTACCTGCCGGGGATGTAGTCGGGGTTGTTGGGGTTGTACTCCCACACCAGGTACTCGGGCTCGTTGAGGTACAGCGGAGGGATCTCGTCGCTGGGCTCCAGCTTCACATTGCGGAGGCCCTCGTTCCTCTCCAGCAACTCGTTTACTTTCGCTTGAGTTTCATCAGAAATGCCTATAAAGGAATGATTCCTCAAGTATTAAGTAGAGGTGCACACGCTGCATGCAGCCGGATTGGACCGGCACGACCGGGGAGGTACAGTGACAGCTGGGATATCGTGTTTCGTGCGGTGTGTAAGTAGCCAGTGGCCAATAGAGGAGGAGGTAGGAGGTAGGAGGCATATGTCTGTGAGCGTCGGTAGTCATGCAATTGACTCGTTATAATTAGTATAGTAGTTTACACGAATGTTACACACTGTAATAAACCAATTTTAACGGACTTTATCGTGATTAATTTAATTATTTAATTTATTTATTTTAGAATTATTTAATATTAATAGTATAGTACTATTACTTTACTACTATTATTAAATAGTACTCAAATAAACCGCGATAAAAACCGTCAAAATAGTTTAATACAACACCCATAACACGTTTATTCGTGATTTATATTCAGAAGTGGCAAACAAGTCGAGTTGCCCGATGGATGATTGATAGCCCCATGCGGCAGCCCATAGATTTATTACCAAATGGATTTCGTATATATTTGGCTCGAATATCGATTACAATCTGCATTATCATAATAACACTTTATATCCCGAAAAAGATAGTGGTTCCCTCGGAATATACATATAGGTAATGAAAAAGAAAGAAGTCATACTTTACTCAATTCCCCCTGTCATGTCAGGTTACATATTGTTTCTTTACTGTAGGTAATCGGTACCATTAACTATATCGTGACTTGATAGTGTTGGCAATTGGTACCCTTTCATTATATCGCGACTTGACAATGTAGGTCATCGGTACCGTGTAACTATATCGTGACTTGGTAGTGTAGGTAATTGGTACCCTTTCATTATATCGCGACTTGATAATGTAGGTAATCGGTACACTTTCATTATATCGTGACTTAATAGTGTAGGTAATTAATCCATATTCATTCCTTATATCGCGACTTAACCATATAGATAATAAATCGGTATCCTTTCATTATATCACAACTTGGTAGTGTCATTAAACGTAATTCTGTCATTAGGCCGCGATGGCGTAGTATAAGTAGATAATAATATTTAGTAAGTACCCAGTGTCCCATCAAGTAATTGACCAAAAAAATGCTTGGTATAAAAATATTGAATCGAAGGCGTAAGAATTAAAAAAGTTTTATAAGAAATTTTCTTTTACTGTATTTTGCCATAAATCATTATTGGGGTTCCGTGACTAACTTTGGTTATATACATTTTCTTTATATCTACATTCTTATACTAAAAATGGCATGTTTCATTTATTTAAAGAATACATAAGTATACGCGTCTCTATTTGCACAGACGACGAAATAGCAGAAGGCAGTAGAGACGTAGACAATAGCTTAATTTGTATGTAAATGCGTCAATTTGCCGTGTGTACATAACTTAGCATTACTAATAGGTTAAATTCAGCGTTAAAGATTTATTCAGTTGTCTTAAGTGTACAGGTTGCGACCTTGCGATCTCTTTATTCTTGATAAATTATAGGAAGATAGCGATCTCGCAAGACAAAAGGTATAATAGAAGGTATAAACAAATGTGGATGTCTAGATATTTGTACCTTCCATTATATTAGCTATCTAGCTTTGAGATCTGTTTCTTCCTGTTAGATTACAGGATAAATGATATCACACGAGACCAAAGGTATAAAAACAAGGTACAAGCCACTGTTATATTGAAGGGGCTATCGTCTATCTTTTTACATCCACAACGATGAAGAGGTGTCATACGACATACCCAACAGTGAGAACCCAAAATTACTGATGTAATGTCTCAAAGGTTGGACCGTAACCGGGGCCCTATGCTAATACCACTCGTGGCCCCTTAATTATTTAACTACTTAGATAAATGTTTGTCTGGGCCAGCCATGGGCTTAGATCAAAAAAATCCTTAGGTATATCCTAAAATAGGCCAAAGAAGTTCTTAAAACATCTGTCGCTGGATAGCCCTCCTTGAGTACTATATTTCTGAAGGAACCCCCATTTTGTAAATTACCGTCGATCTTAATGGAATTCTGAAAGTTTGTGATTGACGCTTACAGGTTCTGCGCAAATCGAGTTTAAGCAGCTTTTTATTTCTCTCCAGGGCAGTAATCAATGTTTTTTCGGCTTCGCCGGATAAATTATTGGCAGCTAATTCTAATCTAGTCAGCCCGCGGTTGAGGCATAGCAATCCGACGATCTGCAAAAAAATGTCATCTGTTAACGGACGGTATCATTATGTCACAACGCCGATAGACTGATCGTTCTTCTCTATCACTTGTTCCACGCTCGGCGGAACGTGACAAAGAGTCATGGCTTTTTATACGTGCAGCCGGTTTTCATCAGATTGTACGAAGTTCTTACGTCAATATTGGCCTTTCGACTTTGGATAAACTTTGAATTCTAACATCATAGACAAATTCCGCCGGGCAGGAATCAAAATTACATTTTTATCCCTTTTATAAATATACAAAGATACAAGCTTGTTTATGTTAAAATGTGATGAGTTTTCCCATACGCTCAAATAATATCTTACAAAAGAATCGACCAGTATAATCCGAAACGAAGCTTCGAATAGTTTAGTCAAAGGCCTTTCAAGTGTCAATACTTTGTCGGGATGATACTGTATCATGCATCTGATGGTCTTTGTGTAACATTACACGACACAGCTTCTGTGGTCTCAAATGTATTAGGTGATTGATTTTTAGTGTTCCTTTGATCTCTAGCCGGAAGTAAAATGAGAGTAAAAGTGTCGAGAAGTAAGTATATTATTGATCTGTTATTTACAATGTCTTGTGACACTATCTATACTAATAATATAAAGCTAAAGAGTTTGTTTGTTTGAACGCGCTAATCTCTGTAACTACTGGTCAGATTTGAAAAATTCTGACCAGTAGTTTATTTTAACCGACTGCGGTAAAAAAACGGATTCACCTAAACAAAGTTGCGGACGTCCGCTATGTCTTATATTAATAGTGTAAGCCAGAGAAGATATTTAAAAAAAAAGTGATGTAAATTGTTGTTGGCAAATGATTCTCAACTAAGATACTGTATAGGCACTATTTGACATGGGTTTTATCTATAAAAAGGTTTCATAGGTTTTAGGTGACCCATTAATATAAAGAGATGGTTGTATTAATTTAACGTTGGCGTTTTTCCATGGATTTTTCCGCGGTAAAAAATAACCCATGCTAATTTGTGATAATGTAGCATTCAAAGGGTAAAAGAATTTTTGAAATCAGTCCAGTAGTTTCGGAGCCTATTATTTATAGATAATTTTCTTATGTAATATTTAAAAATTTAATAATGTTCAAGAATTAGGGGGTATGTTCTAACAAACATTATGGACTATGTCCTCAAATTATCGCATGTCCGTGGAGTCACCGGATGGCTCAAGCGGAAGATCGTGGGATCGGATACAGCAACGTCAGCAAAAAAAAATGGAACAATAGTTGGAGTAAACTTCATTACGCGCGCGCTTGACTTGAGTTAGCTGACGAATGCGTGACGAGAGTGTTGTTACGACTAGTGTGACCGGGCGAGGTGAATGGAATTTGAGAGGGAGATAAAAGTTAGTGAGGAAAGAGAGTTACGTAAAAAAGAAAATGTGGCAATATAAGAAATGTTGCCACATTTTCTTTTTTCTCTGCCGCTAATAGCCAGTTGTTTCGTGTATGCAGTTTTATTTCAGTCGTGAGGTGTGCATACACATTTTATTTTATTATTATAGACAACTGTAAATATGTGTAGGTTTACAAAATAAAGACTATTTTTGATGAAACATACAGACCTTTTCGGCGGACGGTCCGCAGAAGTTACAAGAGTTGACCATTAATGTCTGCGGCTTCTCCTTGCACCTCACAAACGCGGCCGCGAATATCGTGGCGCACTCCAGAGACATGTTGTTCAAGCTGAAATCTTAATTACCTACTTCAATAAAAAAACATTTTAGACTACACCCTCTGCAATTAGGGTTGCCAAGCCCAAAATCATAAAGCCTGTCACAGCTTCAAATTTAGCAGGACATTTTGCGATAAAAGACAGACACATTGTGTTTCTAATGAAAAAAAATTATAAACTATCATTTTTTTTGTCTTATTCACTTATTATTGTTATTATTTTTACATTACTTCGAACAAAATTATAATAATGTTTTAATTCATGTCTTAATGAACGGGAAATTGGAAAAGTTGATAATGAATAAAATTTTTCGGCAACGGCAAGTTTTTCATAACTCAGAATTTCGGCGATTGTAATATATTTTTATAATGTTTTACGAACAAATCTCTATCATCAAGGGCCCGGGTTAAGTTAAGAACTTGTTTAACTACGGTCAGAGGTTTTTTTTAATATAATAGGTTTTTAATATAGTAAAGGGGGCAAACGAGAAATCGAAGCCATATGAATAACCGACGCCCATAGACATCTACATAGAGGTTATACAGATGCCCTCCTTCCCCCTTCCCCTCCGTGGGCACCCGGCTACTTACACACCACACGAAATGCGACCACACAGCTGTCACTTTACACCGCCATGTAGGACGATAGCACACACGATACTTTTAAACGCGGCGACCGGCGTCTTAGACGCTTTTACAGCGCGTTCACGACCACAGCGGTGCGAATTGCGGCGCGGTGAGCGGATCGTCTGTCTCTCTCTCACTCGCGCGTCGAGTATCGAGTGAAAGAGAGACAGACGATCCCAGACGATCCGCTCTCCGCGCCGGTCTCTCTCTCACTCGCGCGTCGAGTATCGAGTGAAAGAGAGACAAACGACCGCTCACCGCGCCGCAATTCGCACCGCTGTGGTCGTGAACGCGCTGTTAAGGCGCTGAATGCAGCGACTAGACGCGGGGGGCGCACACTTCAAGACGCCAGACGCGGCGACTTAGACGCTAATGTATCTCAATTAATGTTAATTAACGCTATGTCTATACAAGGTGGATACAAACCAAAGGCATTAAATTAAACCACATGTACTATAAGTACCTACTGTTAATCGGAGACCATTAAAAAAAAGTTTACGACAAGTATACGAAAATACTTTTTTCAAACAAGTTAAATAGCGAAAAAATAAGGAAAACTTGTAAACACTCTTTGTACGCGCCGCCGCGGCCGCTCGGTAAGGTCGCTAAGCCTCGAACGGGGTGAATGACCCCGACGGACTATAGGCGGTCGGGCGCTCGAACAGCTGATGGTACAGAGTGTACGAAGTGAGAAAAAACTTTAGAAAATTCCTGTGGCTAAACTATTGCTCCGATTGATCTGATATTTGTTGTGTAGCCTGGAAATTATACTCTAAATATGTAGTTTAATTTAATGCCTCTCGGTTGTATCCACCTTGTATATACGTCTAAATATAGTCGCGAGTGTCATACGACTGGCGCACGACCGGTCGCAGAGAGTTGCTAAATCCTGCGAATGCAGTCGCAAAGTCACTGGTCGCCGCGTCTACAAGTCGCGTCTGTGTTGTGGCTCATAAAGTATCAGCCGCACAAGATGTATATCTCCCTGGTCATACACGCGGCATGGCACTTATAATTAATTAATATCGTCCTAGCCGATTTCGGCTACGGCGGCCGTCTCTATAGAAACGAGTCAGATGCGCAGGACATATTATAGTGCACAAATGTGCGCGCAGACACAAGTGCACTCTCTATTCCCTCACTCTCATATTCCGATGGGACGGCAATCCGACACGACCAGTGAGAGATCAGGCGCAGGACCGACGGCTTAACGTGCTTTCCGAGGCACGGGGGTGTATCACCGTCAACTTCCTGACTCCGGACTGTTATTAGAAATAGAAAAATCCCAATAACAATTTTTGGTCCGACCCGGGATTCGAACCCAGGACCTCACGTCTGTGGTTGAACGCGCTTACCACTAGACCACGAGGCAGTCAAACGAGGCACTTATAATAAAAAGTTGGCAAAGATGGATATTTGAGAATCAGTACCAGTGTTCAGTTCAATCAAACCTAGACAACTTGGCACTCGGTAGAAACAGGGTAATCAATCTAGCTTTACAAATCAACTACTTATCAATAATAGCTCTGGAATTGCTTATTAGCCAATCACTCATTTCCACGAGGTAAAAAACCGATCCAACCAATTCCGATCGAGAATTGTATTTCAATACTGATGACCAGCTGGTGCAGTGGTTACAAAGACGGGTATGCGGAGCATGCCGAGCATGTTCGAATCCCGCCAAGGTCATGGATGTATATGTACACTGTGTACGTGTACTTCTATAATAATAATACTAAATACACAAAATCTCTTAAATTTATAAATAGATATTACCTAGTATCTACCTAGTATCCGCAACAAAAGTCCTGGCAGTAGTTTACATTTTTTTTTATATGATATAGGAGGGCAAACGAGCAGCCGGAGCCATTTTTATGACTACCGACGCCCACAAACATCCGCATAGAGGCTATACAGATGCGCTGCCCTCCTTTCTCCTCCCACCTCCAT
>LUGF01045604.1:0-15598 GCA_001625245.1 Calycopis cecrops
GACCTCACGACCCAGGACCTCACAATAGCCCTCGACCTCACGACCCAGGACCTCACAATCTATTTATGAACTTTCTAAGGCTACAAGGCAGTCGGGTCAGAAACTTCAAGAGAAGCAAACATTTCAGGCTACGACTGTGTACGACAAACATAATAAATATAATATGGTCATATCTGTTGGATCATTTTTTTTATGGTGTAGTTGGGCAAACGAGCAGTCGGTGCCATTTTCATTACTACTGACACCCATAAACATCCGCATAGAGGCTATATAGATGCGCTGCCCTCCTTTCTCCTCCCACCTACATGGGCCACTGGCTACTTACAACCGCACGAAACGCGACTGCACAGCTGTCACTCTACGCCGGTCTAGCTATATAATCGGAAAAAAATCAGCCCCCTGAGAGCAATATTGGCGTGCGCTGCCCTAATCGTTGGAGTTACACAAAGATAATTACTGTAGGATTATTTATCTTAAATAGTTCTAAATAAAAGTCCGCGACAGCATATCTTTTATGTGTAAGTCATTATGACCAAAATAGTGAACCAAACATTCAATTAAATTGGATATTTTTTAACGATGCACATTTCAGATTATTAATCGAACTCTTATGAAAATTAATACATCTGTCACTTTACGTACTGAATGTAGATAAACTTTGTCTTTTACACTAAGTAATTTGGACGAATAGATTAAAAGTTATTATCACGATAAGATTGACTTAAACGGAATATTATAAAACGATTTATTGTTTCATACAATAGGTATATATTTAATATAATATATATTTCAGCATAATATTAGATTATGTATAATAATAACAACACCATTTTTGAAGTCCGAAATCCACGCGGGCGAAGTCGCGGGCGGAAGCTAGTATATATATAAATAAGTTTTACAAATTTGTTATGATATGAGTTTGGAGACAGTCAAATATCTTGACCGGGATTTATTACTTCATCTTGCAATTTTTCAATCATTTATTTATTCATACTCATAACTAACTCGCCACTATATTTTTTATAAGCACGCTGTCACCTATGGTGTGTACCATAGACTATGTGATATTTTGTAGCCGCCACACTGGCCCAAAACGTACTATTATCCAAAGATTTACCGCGGGTGTGGTGTCGGGCTTAATTTGAAAATATGAGAACGGACGCCTAATTGTCTAGCGAATAGAGCTATAAATAAATTATATTGCTTATAACATTTATTAACATTAATTGCGTTTGAATAATTTATCTTTTATTGGTTTATTACAAAAATGGCAATGGATCCTTTATGGCGACCATAACAGTAATCGAGAAGAAAATCGTTTGTGGCGTCATCTGTAGTAGACAATGCGCGATAACTTTTTAGTTTTTAGTTCAGAGATAGTACCACACTGCTTGCATGCGTGGAATCCCTCGCCTATTCGACACAGACGTAAAGTCACAGCTGTGCTGTCGCGTTTCGTGCGGTGTGTAAGCCGGTGGTCTATGGAGGGGATAGGAAGGAGAGTAACACATCTGTATAACCTCCATGCGGATGTCTATGGGCGTCGGTATTCATGAAAATGGCTCCGATTTCTTGTTTGGCTCCTCATACTATAAAATATGCGAATTAAGAAGCTCAAAATCTATCGAGTAAGTCAGTCAAGCAACGACAAATTTAGCGGAAACTTTGGAGATTTCAATAAATACAACACATCTAAAGAAATATGCATAAAGCAGTTATTTTAATATTACAGACACTCTAATTTTATTTATCTGTACAGATAAAATCAAGTAAAAATTTTATAATAAAGACTTTAATTCTTTATAAAGCATTAAAAATGGTTGGTCCCAATATTAGTATAATAGTGTCGCAGTTGTTAAGTTAGAAGAGTTCGGAAGCCTTCTAAGCTAAGCGGCTTGGGGACCCACGACAACGGTCCGATCGGTCGGCGGGATCGGTCGTCCTGAATTTAATTATAGAGGTCTTTGTCGAGCAGTGCTTGGATAGTGTACCTCGATAAAATTATGATCGCATTATACTAAACAATGATAATTATATTACGTCATAGATTCATCGGAATGGAAAGAAATCTTGCTGCAGAACATCCAACCACTACATAGTTGACCATTTAAACCAACTGTGCTTAAAATATAATATACTTGTTGTTACCCACGGCTTCGCTCGCGTGGCTATTCGCGATAAGAAGGAGCCGATGGCACTCTTCACTCCTTCAACTATCTCCATACTAAACACCACATCGATCCGTACATCCGGTTTGATGTGAAAGAAGTACAAAAAACAAACACACACACTTTCGCATTTTTAATATTAATATAGATTGAAATTTAATATAATGGCTTTTTTGTATCTCACTAGAATAAGGTAACATTATTAAACATTGATAATTAATTAATGTATTTTTTTTTATTTTATTAAATGCCCTTCTATATAGAGTACCTACGTATATAGAGTGGAGGCACATGATATTCAGCTTGTCATCCATAATACCTATTTCTTTCGTTCCCATGATATTATGGCGAGAGAACCCTAAAATACCTTGATGGTAATAATATAATTAGGCGTCAGGTTGAGAGGTACAAAATAAAATAATGAGCTAGCTGGTAGTATTTAAAGGCTGTGAAGTATCACGTTTTTTTAGATTAAGAGATTATTGCCCCTAAAACACCTTGATATGTGTGGCCATGAAAACAGCGTTGTAATAAGTGTGCCATAGGGACGTGTCTTTTTTCTTCTTTTCTTTTGTGTAATGGCTACCTGGAACGGGGTCGTGTCTTATCTGTGCTATCGTCTATTCATGCTATGGTCATTCATGCAATATATTCAATGTACAGATACACTTATTTTACTGTTTTATTATAATATGTATGATGATATTAGATGTACAGATGTTAACACTTACTCCTTGGTCTGACTTATGTAGTAAGACGTAGTAACATGCTGCATTGCAGCCCAGCTGTGACAGCACTACCGGTAAAGTAGTAGTAGTAGTCGCTCACATAATATCGTAATATGACAGCTGTCTTGTTCATACGCGTTACGTGTGGTATATGGGTTTCCGGTAGTCCAAGGAGAAGGACGAAAGGATCAGGGCAGTGTATCTAGCTAATCATTATACGGATGTCTATAGGCGTCACTAGTCATCACAAAGCTACCGCTTCTCGTGTTTTAAGATAAGATAATTTATTTGCTTGAATATAGGTACATATACAGATCGATTCTTCACATAACAGTCGTTTCACTACATTCTGCCATTGCGGCGTGCAAATATTAAATTAGTAATTTATAACAATACAATTTTGGTCACAAAAAAAAAGAAAACATTACTCATCATAGTTCCCTTAGGTCTACATAAAATAAATTCTTGAATTACATTCCTTTACTTAATAAATAATACCTCATTGCATTCTAACAGTTTTATCTAATAGAACTTATACATATATAAGAAAGCGTATACCAGCTATAAGAAAACTAGCCCACGATTTAGTGGCCACACAAAAGTATCTAAAATGATTGATATTTGGAGTGAAGTGACACGACGGCGCACGCGCAGATAACATCACGTCACCTCGCATTAGAAATGCAATCGTCGGTCCGACGGACGGACGGATTCGTTACGCGTCATATACATGTTACGTTTTTTGTGTTTGTTCTTTTCGCTCTTTCGGAATGTATACTTTGATGATGCGCGTCGACTCAACAGATTCCACGTGATTCCAAATAAGCTAGAACTAGATTAATAATAATCATCAAGCATTACTATTATTAGCCGTACTTTATATGCGGACCACTCAAGCAGATAAGACTTTTTTGAAGTAAAACTTTAAATATACTTCTATACATAGAGTAAGCTGGTGTGAGCGTTACAAAAATCACTCATCGGCGAGGCCAATGGAAGTTGTCATTGAAATTCGATTTAAGTGAATCTTTTTTGTATTTAAAAAATAAATATCTTATGACATGTTATGTCATTGTGTAGTTACAATCTAATCTTGTAATCTTGGAGTAATTATAGAGTAATTCCTCTGGTAATTCATTAACGTAATATATCAATAATTAAGTTTTACTTCAGTTGTGTGGTTGGTGGTGGTTCGGATCCGTTTTCTTGACCGTATTACCGTTACCGATAGAAATCCGCATAGAGGTTATACAGATACATTGACCTTTTTCCTCCTACACTCATGGGTCACCGGCAACTTAGCCCGATAGCTGTGTCTTTACGCTGGTATCCAGTAAGCGAGAGGTCTCCACGGACGTGTTGGCCAAATAAGGCTACATGCATGCAACTTGGCACCTTGTACTCATACCTCACACGTCATTCAAAGTTCTTCGTTTCTTGTGGTTTATAAGTAGCAGATCCATTAGGGGTCATTCCAGTGTTATGTAAGAAGATTTTTAACCCCCCCTCCCTTCCCCCTTGTGAGCAAAAATAAGTGTAAATATTACTTGTATTTCCAAAGAACTAAGCAAAGTGACCACTGCTCCCCCTACCCCCCTTCAGTGCCTACTTAATACTTGAACGACCCCTTGTCCTACTTGAACTGTAACTAAAGAATCAAAGCATAAAAAATAGATATTTTTGACGTGATAACGTCTTATAAATCGATAGAGCAGGCTGTTCCAAAAAACTTGACAACATGCGGCGTTACCTAGTTGTCAAATGTACATTGTACATGTCCTGTTTTGAATGAATGATTGACCGAACAATATTACGTTCCGTAAGCACATTGCTGTTGAATTGTATGTTATAACTTATAGGATTATTTGCAAAATAAAGGAACAAAAATTTTAAATTGGACCAGTTACATGTTCCCACGGTCAAACTTTAGATCCGATGGCCCTTGGTCACATCTAATGAAACCACGGTAAGGTATTTGTATGAACACCCTAACCAAATAGATTTGTGCAAGCTATAGCGCGATGTAGGATACGCGATAACGCCATCTGTTATGCATTAGACGAACTATATATTTGCTATACAAATAACTTGCAATCTAACATACCATTTCCAATTACCTCTTTTTTTCTCTATAATATACATACAAATCTATTAAACAAATGAAATTAAAATTTTCTTTTGAAAAATGTTACCATTCCATCAGTATTTTCTTAAGACGTTGTCACGTTCAACTATCGTCAGTATAAATCGACTTTACAGACAACCAATGTTTTTTTTTTTTGGATAAAAAATACACAGTTATGGTTCATTCGCTACAGTTTCTGCGTAAAAATGAATGTGTAAATAAATTCTGCATATCGCCATATCTCACTGGCCGGTTACTTCCGATGATTTTTAAAAATAAAACGACGTTCCAACACGTTTAAAATTGGAAGCCATAAAGGCGCGAACCAAGCGGAAGTCAGTCCAGGCTCTATCAGATCCGTATCAGAGCAGACGCCGCGAGTGGATTCATTTCCGTTCGCTGCATTTTGAATTTTAGAATACCCGTATAGAATTGGGTCATTTGATTTAACTTTTGAATGGTTTTGAATAGATTTTGAATTTAAAAAGAACTTCAAGCGAATATGTTCCTTTTTTGTCTCACAAATCAGTCTATAAAACAATTATTTCGTATTGAACATCATGCAGCTTTGCACTGTTTTAATAAGAGGTACACACTGCAATGACCATTGCATGCGTACATGTAGCCGAATTGAATTGTACACGAGACCGGCGTAAAGTGACAGCTGCGCTGTTGCCTTTCGTGTGGTGTGTAGCCTTTGGCCGGATGTCTTCGGAATGTCCCATTGTCATCCGCATACATGTTATACAGATGTGCTGCCCTCCTACCTCCTCCCCCCTTATGGGCCACCAGCTGGCACCATTCGGCTACATGCATACAGCATGGCACTACCGCTTACTTACCTTATATAATTTTCAGTTCTGGGGCGTATCACTGGAGGCGACATTGATGGCAATGGCGGGGCCACTAAACGCAGGCATGCCTCAGACACAACTAGATACACCCAGAACTGATAACGCTTGGTAAATGCGTTCCCCGCGTCGCTGATATTTTTTTTCGATACCCATAGACATCTACATAGGATCTGCACAGATGCGCTCTGCCCTCCATCCTCTCTCTCTGAATCTGATACTCACACTCCGCGCGAAACGCGACAGCGGCCACTAAACACAGGCATTTTGTAAGCGAGGTCTCCTGGGCATGCCGGCCCAACTCGGCTGTCATGCGGCGTTGTCTTACGCAACTCAAAAAGTCAGGCAATATTTCGCCAGTGATAAACGTTTGGGATACAAAATGGGAAGATTTAGCGCCGTGTATCTGTTAATCCGTTGGCTTGTTGGCCAGTATCTGTTCCGCCCGCGACTCCGCACGTACTCTATTTATGGGGTTCCGAGTGAGTTGTCGGCGGAACTGGATTTATGTTCGCTCTTCAATTGAAGTATTGAGGTCGATTTTTATAAGTGACTAGCTGCCACCCGCAGCTTCGCGTGGATTTCGAACTTCCAAAATAGAGTTATTATACATATATACCTTCCTCTTGAATCACTCTATCTATTAAAAAAACCCCATCAAAATCTGTTGCGTAATTTTAAAGATCTAAGCATACAGACACCCAGACGACGGAAAGTTACTTTGTTTTATACTATGTATTTGTATTGACCTGGTTTATTTGGAGTATACTTCTTAAGAAACCGTATAAGCTGAGCGATTTGATGAGTAACATTGTATGTACAGGGAAAGTCAAGCGTTACTCAAGCACGGCGTAGCGCTTTAACGTGCTTTCGTTGCTTACTCTTGTGCACTTTTTTACGAGATGATACGTGATCGCCGACGTTCACAGACATCCGTAATGCCAGGTCTCCGTTTCCGACCGTTGAGAGATGAATAAGTTCTTTTCTTGAAGGCTCGGTATTTCCGGACCGATATAACTTAGGGAATATTATATCGTTCGGAAATACCGAGGGCGACAGCTGGTTTGATAAAGGGCTGGCATTAGAGGAAATTGCGCTTAAAGCGCGGTAACGCATGATGGACAATAGTGCGTACTCTTTTAGCAATTATTAGTCTTTTCTTTTGTTTTTGCAAGGAAATACATTTACGCACTGCCATTAGACCTAGAGTTGGGTCCGATGTGGATGTGAGACTCCCGGATGAACCGAAAATCCACTAAAACCTGCGGGTGCTATCGGCTGCTTATACGGAGGTGTCTCGGATCTGTCAGCAACAGGGTACCTCAGCGACTGGCCAGTCTCTCGTAAGCAATTATTAGTCCGCTTTAGGCACATCGAGACTACTTTAAGCTATGTGTAGTTCACTTAAACGCAAGCATCTTTATTTGTATTCGTACTCGGCTTGTATATACTATTTAGACGTCTCCATTCTTTTATTAGTTCAGAAGGCTAACCATATTCGATCAGGTCCATGGAGATAAAAGGATCGGTTAAGGTTTATATCCTGAGTCGATACGGATGGATAAGACAGAATAAACTAATATTATCTAAAATACTAGTCTATGCTAATATTATAAAGAGGAAATATTTTTTGTTTCTTTGTGACGAATATTACTTTACCGATTTCAACCATTCTGTCATATATATCTATACATATACAGATGATAGACATATGACAGCTATATCTATACTATACTAATACGTAAAACAAAAACTTTGGAGCCCTTTTTAGGAAATTTGCTCAGACAGAGGAGTATGAAACTTCGCGCACTTATGTGTAGGAGAAGTGCATAATGCTTCTTTACTTTCTGTGTCCTTTGCAAGTTTGAAAATTCTACACAATTGGAGTACCTACTGTAGTTGCAATGACATAACAAAGGTTCCCTTAGATCGAATTTCGATCTACGGGCGATCACTAGTTATCAGAAAGTAACAAAGGCTATTCATAAACCATGTCAATTTTTGACGGCCCTTGCAGTGTGCACAGTAGACTAGTAAATAAATAAGTTTGGGACATAAAAAGGTATGTTTCTTTTCACTATTTACCTAGTAGTAATAGTAAGAGGTAAATAAATAAAAATATTTTCTCAGGAACAATGCAAGGTGAAAATTCCCCTCTCGCTAAGTGCATCTCGAGTGGGCTTATAAGAAAATCAGATTACACATTGTCTGGGCTTCGCATGGGGGATACGGGGAAACGGCGACACGGTACACGAATTGTGGCGATGACTTTCTTTTGAGAATAAAAATATTATGAAGCAAAAAAATGTCTTATGTTTACGCAAATATTACTCATTACAATAAAACATAATGAATTTATAGCGGTTCATTTATTTATTTAACATGCCCGACGTTTCAGAAGCCTTACAGCAACAAGTTAATTAAGATAAGTCAAAAGCTAATACTCCGATTTAATTATCCGATTGAATAGTTGAATAGTTATTTCAGTGTTACTATTTCATGCCTGTTTATCGCAAAAGGCATATAGCCACGCTTCAACTAATACGAGCCGAATAACGTTTGTTTTCTATGTTCTATCATTGATGCCTTTTGACTACGCGAAATAGAATTTTGACTTTCGTATTTCCATGCGATATACTACTAGTAAACTTTTTTAACATTTTCATTAATATACATTGCAAATCACATCACTCAATTTTTTTTGTATACGTATGTTTGTATACTTGAAGTATTTGATAAAATGAGGACAAAGCAGGGTTTATGTGTAAAAGTCATATTATCATGAGATTTGCACGGGTGTTAGTAATAATTATTACCACCCATTATATAATTATTATAGACACACCGTTATAATGAGAGAGAAGCTCTAAAGAAAACCATTAGATAGACAGTCTATTTGTATGACAAAAAATCTACTACGACGATACAGAAACAGAAATTCCTGAATAAAGCACAATTTAATGGAATTTACTGTTTTTATTTTTCTATAACAAGATCCAAACAAGCGTCTGCTGTGTTTGAATCAGATTTTTTGCTGATTCAAACACAGTAGAAAAAAATATATTTAGACGACATAAAATGACAGAATCTACGATTCTCGCAACCCATAGTACATAAGAGGAGGCAAGTCATTATTGGGACCGAGAGGAAATTTAATACAACGGCTGTCCATCTGCAGTAAGTGCCTCAGTTAAAATACAATATTGGAAATAATAATTGAGTTGCGCGGACTTATTGTTCGCTTTGCGACCAATCATGTGTATTTTGGTAAATATATTACATACGATATCAAAATAGCGTGGTATATTTAAATAGGTAGTTACAACGCAAAAGTAACAGCTTTGCTTTTGCGTTACGGGCGGTTAATAGGCAGTAGGTATAACATACCCACTTATAATAATGCTATTTTTTATATATATAGGGGGCAAACGAACAGTCAGGGTGATTTTCATGACTACCAACGCCCTTAGATATCCGCATAGAGGCTATACAGATGAGTTGCCATCCTTTCTTTTCTCACCGCCATGGGCCACGGGCTACTTACACACCGCACTAAACGCGACAGCACAGTTGTCACAAAAATCTGTGATGCGTTAAAATAAATGGTTGCGGGTTTTCATCCTGTTATTTCGTACTATTGTGCTGAGGACAAGAAACGAGGGATGACAACAGCCATAGCAAACGAACTAGCCGCGTCTTCACCTGGTGTTAAGTAGGTGGGTAAGGAATAAAGCAAAATATATAAGAAATTCACTGTGTGGCAAACCGTTTATGTTTTATTAATCTAGGCGCTTATAGTATAAATAATCATCATAATAATGATCGCGTGCATCTAGCGGCTCCGCCATGTCGTCAGTCCATCGTGTTGGAAGCCATCCACCACTCTGTCTACCGGTGCGTGGCCACTCTTTCTTCCTAGCGGTTAACGGTTCTGCGAGCAGTTGCCCTGCCATTTGCCAATTCAGCTTACTGACAATGAGAGCTTATTCGGTCACCCTGGTTCTTTTGCACAATAAAATATATTAATAATACACAATCGTAATAAATTTACACCTTTTCGAATCGCATTTTATTACTTGAAATCCCATAAAATGTGAGTATACTTGCATTATTTTTATTAATAACAAAAAGCAGGTGCGACATAGTGCAGTCGACAATACAATCGTGGAGTTGTCGATAACATCGTTATAAAAAAGAACAACCTAAATCGACTACGGTACGCTGGGAATAAACAATATGGAGGACGTGCGTGATTTACGCGCCCGCTCGGATATTGTTGAAATCCGCGTCGATAGCGCTTTTGTTTCGCCGTCTGCCTTCTTATCGCTTTCTAGTGTTGTACCCGTCATAACAGTCACAATTATTTAGAAATTTTCTATCGACATAGAATATTAACTCAAGGTTGTTTTTTAATTTCTAACTAATATTACAACATTCAACATTTGTGGTGCATGTAGTTTCTATTGGAAAAAAAGTGTCTAGTACACAATACTATACCCTGAATGTGAAAAAAGTATTTACCTCGGTCACAAAGATTTATTACTTTGTAGCTCTGAGTATTTTTTATTAACATTATAAGAATAAATCAAAGTATTTTGAATGATAAAATAATACTTAAAGCAGAATTTAATTTACTTTTTATTTTGTTTTTATTTCTGTTTGCTAGGTAACATTCAAAAAAGTCTACGTAGCTTCTGTGTAAGACACTCTGTCTTTCTAGAATTAGGACTGAACTTTCTCAAAATAAAGCAATAGAGTAAAAAATCTTATAAACTCTCACATTCCTTTACAGTGGCTATTAATTGGCACACCACAATTATAAAACCAATTTATTTAGCTTATTTTCATCGTCTATATCATTAGCAAAACAACAGAAACTATCCACTGGTCGCTATAGGCATCCTCAAAATACGCTAGTAAAAATAATAATAATTATAAACAATTATAAAGAAATATTAATTAAAAATAACACTACAAGCTTAACGCAGACGAACATAAGATAGAAAGTTTCGCATTATCCTTGTATCTAGATGATTAGAAAATCGATATGTTATTTCCACAACCCATCACTAGACAAAGACAAAATATCTATACAATGTATTGCGAAAATATTAAACGCATTCCTCTACACTGTAAAGGTAAATTTATTGGTTTTAGCTTCATAATCTTATAATCTATGTTGCGGCCGCAGCGACATACACGATGTATCAAAAATGATTGGATGTTAGCGCTTTAAAGCGGTATTAAACGACTTTTGCTTGCGAAAGCAATTTGTGTATTCATTTTTATGTCAGCTACGGCGTATTTTATATTATTTTATAGATGGAGTTAATGTTGTGGTGTTTTCTTAGCGCTTGCGGGTTCGATTCCCATTGTGTCCATAGAAAATAAATTGGGTGTAATGTGGATGTGGTAATTTTTTGTCGATAAACTCTTTTATGCAGTTTTTGAAACGTAAGAGGAAATGCAAAAGTAGCTGAATTTCGCTGGCACGACCTGGTTACTGCCTTTCGCTTCTAGGGCGCCCCTGGAGGTGGAAGTAGGAAGGAGCGCAACGTATCCGTATAACATCTTTGCAGATGTTTATGGGTGTCGGTGGACTCAAAGGACTCCAACTGCTCGCTTTTCGTCTTATGCTTTAAAAGAAAAAAACACAACCCCCGATGGTGGTGGAATTTAGACGGACTAAAAAAAGAGGACATCCTTACCTCTCATTCTACAAATGTATAAGTGCGTTGGTAGTAAGGGGTAGTGCCACGTTGCAGGCATGTAGCCAAATTGGCCCGGAACGTCCGGGGAGGTACTTCTCGCTCACACAACACGATGATAATGTGATGTCGCGACTCACAACTCCTGCGGTGTGCAAGTAGCCGGTGGCCAATGGGGATGGAGGAGGAAGGAGGGCATTGCAACATAGCCTCTATGCGGATGTCTATATACTGGTAGTCATGGAAATGACTCTGACTGCTCACTTGCCCCCTTACTATAAAAAAACACTGTAACCTCAGTACCTACTGAAATCCTTATCGCAAATCGTTTGGTACAAAAAGAGAGCAATCTGCTTTATTGCACAGTTTGACTTAATCCCTTGTGACTTAATACTCATTCTTTTTATTTTATCTGTTTTCACCGGGGAGGAATCTCTCGGTCTTCCTCTCGGTGCTATTCTTCACCCCAGTTAATTTCGGTTTATCTAATTAATTTAAATCTTGTAATGACTCCTGATTTTACTGGGGAAGATATTGTTTGGACCACTTTTTGTTTTTGTCTGTGTATTCTGTAAGAGGTAGTGCCATACTACCAGCGAAATTTGGCTCGTACTAAATACTTGTGTGATAGCTGAAGAGCAGGGGTGTCAAACAAAACATTGCAGAGGGCCGTATACTAGGTTTTGAATACGAAGGCGGGCCAGGTTCAGCTAAAAAATAAAAGCTTTTTGATAGAATTTTTCTTTCTGTGATGAATAGTGATCGAGGGCCGTATTGATATGGCCTGCAGGCCGGATGCGTCCCGCGGGCCGTGTCTCTGACATCCCTGCTGTAGTGTTATGCAGTTTGTGACTGCCCGATAGCCAATTGGAAACAAGAAGGGGAAATGGCTGCATAATAACTATGCTGATAATTATGAGCGTCCATTACCTACTTATTTTTATAGCATATTTTTATCTCAGAACTTTTACGAATTTTAACACTCAATAAATTAATTTTGTATGTTTTTTAAGTTTATAAAGTTTATAATGAACTGCGGTGACATTTGTAAGGCGCCGCGACAGCTATGCACGAGTTTGTTGATCTTATCTTGCTTAGATATTCGATGCACTTATAATGCTTGGAGGAAAATTTTAATTCATATTTATTTTTCTTTGAAAAAATAAAATAGTGAATTATGAAAAGTCGTAAAACAATTAAATTATTAATAATGTTGTTAAAGATAGATATATAATTCTGAGAGTTTGCCGGTGTTTTAAAATAGCCCCGTATTGGTGACTATAGATATCCATTAACATCCACATATACGTATATATTTTAATCTCCTTCCCCCATCTTCCAATTGGGACTCAAATACCCCAGAAACGGAACTGCCAATTTTAAATACCATCGTCTATCATGTGAGTGAGGGATCCTTCCCAGGTGTTCCGGCCAAATTCAGACGCAATGCAGCATGGCCAGTATTTCGATCTACAATAGAAGTAGACCTCCAATTTAAATCCCAAGGTCACTTAATAAGCTCCAGTGAGATGTAATCAACATTTGCAATAAAAATCCGTCATGAGAACAATTTTTATTCAAACCCATAAAAATCCCCGAAATATTACGCAAATATCATTAGTATCAAAGGCCCAGCTAAATCACCACCCTTAAATGGATATTTATACAAATTCATGTCTTAATTTAACTTGTTATGCCATCGATGTATGTTTTCTAGATAAATACTCTTTTTATAATTAAAGTCATTCTAAAGACGAGTTTACACTTAGTTAAAATACATCATTACTGCTATTGTGGTGGTAACAATGATATTGGATATTTCACCGGGATCAATGCGAAAGCGGCGCGTTCTGGGGGATGCTTATGTCCAGCAATGAACTTCTTCTGGCTGTTAATGATGATGATAACAACTAACTAATATCACTAAACTAATATCACTAAACTTGCGAATAGACTTAGTTCTGCAGCATTTGCAGTTAGAAAAATTAGACAAATTACAGATGAATATACTGCAAAATTAGTTTATTTTAGTTACTTCCATAGCATTATGTCTTATGGCATACTGTTGTGGGGAAATGCTGCCGACATAAATGCTATTTTCGTGCTGCAGAAGCGAGCTATTCGGGCAATATATAAACTAGCCTCTACTACGTCGCTTAGAGATAAATTTAAGGAAATTGGGATACTGACTGTTCACTCTCAATACATTTTAGAAAATGTTTTGTATGTACGAAAGAATATTACTGAATTCAATGAGAAGAGTGCTAATCATGATAGAAATACTAGGAACAGGCACAAACTAGATGTACCATTTCATAGACTGAGCAGAGTAAAGAATTCCTTTAGGGGTCAATGTATACGCCTCTACAACAAAATCCCAGAAAGCGTTCAAAAACTCTCAATCAACAAATTTAAAAAAGTAGTTAAGGAACGCTTGTGTGGTAAGGGATATTACAAAGTAATAGATTTTATGATCGATACCACACCTTGGGAATAGTACCCTCCTCCCAGGCTACTTCTATACAAAAATAAATGTAAATTATATATTTTTTTTAATGTATATAAATGAAGAATGTATAATGAAAAAAATGAATGAGGCCCGCTGAGTTTGTTTCGCCGGTTCTTCTCAGGACAGGGCTAGGGTTGAACCGGTGGTAGATGAAAATTTTGACGTTCAAAAAGCAATTTTTCAAATTTTATTTTGAATAAAAATATTTTGATTTTGATTTTTTGATTTTGATTTTAACACGAGTGCAACCATGGGGCTCGGCTAGTTATCATATAGTTTTTTTTTTATATAACGGGGGCAAACGAACAGTCGGAGCCATTTCCATGACCACTGACGCCTATGGTAATCTGCATAGAGGCTATAAAGACGCGTTTCCCTCCTTTCTCCATCCAACTCCATGGGCCACCGGCTACTTACACACCGCACGACACGCGATAGCACAGGTTATCGTCATTGTCATAATTAGCAGCCAAAATATGTCCACACGTCTGCTGGACTTCTTCCCTTAGATATCGCCACAGGTCGCGTCAGAAGCTGCTTGTATCCAGCGGCTCCCGACGACCTTATCCAGGTTATCAGGTCTGTAGGTTATATATTATTATAATTTAGTCATCTTAAAAAAGGTGTAAAAAAAGAGCTAAGAGGTAGTGCTGCGCAGCATGCGCGCATCAAGCCGAATTGGGGCGGTACGACCGGAGAGGCACCTCCGTAAGGTAAACCGGCGTAAAGTGACATCTGTACTATCGCGTATCGTGCGGTGTGTAAGCCGGTGGCCCATGGAAGGAGGAGGAGGAGGGAGGACAGTGCATCTGTAATACCTGGATGTCTCGAAAATGGCTCCAATTGCTCGTTTGCCATAAAAAAGAACTATGCGGATCTAGTATCAACGTCGATGCCCTAAGAACCTATTTACGTGGATAAAAGATATTTTTTCTCTTGCTCACTTTAAACGCTTCGTCTTGGAGGGGCGGTAATGACTTTACGGACAACGACGTTAAGCTCCGACCATTTATACTTGAGCATAACATTACACCTGACTTAAGATTAGATATAAATTCACTCGCGAATAACTTTATCTTGACAGTGTCAACTTATCATTACGTCACGTTAGAATGTGTCATGGATGCCAAATTGGGACAGCACGACCGGGGAAGTACCTCTCGCTTGTAATCCCGCCTCAAAGTTACATCTTTAATATTGTGGTTCGTTTTGCTTAAGAGTGAGGAAGGACGTGTCGAAATAGCAATTATCCAATGTCCTTGGGCGTCGGTAGTCGGCAAAAGATTCCGACTGCTCTTTTGCGCCCTTATATTTAATATAAAAAAATATACCTTTCAAGAGGTAACTAAAGACTGACACTGTTAACTCATACTACTGTAAGCTGGCTTCAAATGGAGTCACGGGTTTGAATGAATGAGTAAGTAGTGCCACACTGCAGCTGACTTGGCCGGCACGACCGGGGAGGCTATCCCTCGTTTACACGAGACCGGCGTTAAGTAACGGCTGTGC
>LUGF01045604.1:15990-27104 GCA_001625245.1 Calycopis cecrops
TTAAGAGTGAGGAAGGACGTGTCGAAATAGCAATTATCCAATGTCCTTGAGCGTCGGTAGTCGTCAAAATATTCCGACTGCTCTTTTGCGCCCTTATATTTAATATAAAAAAATATACCTTTCAAGAGGTAACTAAAGACTGACACTGTTAACTCATACTAACCTAAGCTGGCTTCAAATGGAATCCCAGGTTTGTATGAATGAGTAAGTAGTGCCACACTGCAGCTGACTTGGCCGGCACGACCGGGGAGGTATCCCTCGCTTACATGAGATCGGCGTAAAGCTGTGCTGTCGCGTTTCGTGCGGTGTTTAAGTAGACGGTGGTATATGGAGAAGGGAGGAGGAAGGGGGTCAACACACCTGTATAGCCTCTATGCGGATGTCTATGGGCGGCGGTAGTCATGAAAATGGCTCCGATTGCTCGTTTGCCTCCTTATTATATAAAAAATGACCATTTCATGAAAGAAAAAAATATATTTATAATATAAAATTATTGTTACAATAATAGGTACCTTAAATTCATAAGTTCATAAAATGGATTAAGTATTTATATTTCCATCAACTGGTATCCCTAATACTAGTTTTTCGGACTTAGATTTTTTTAAAATAGAAAACAAGCATTAGAACTTTAAAACTGCTTTTGCTCTCGAAACTGAATTATGTTACTTAAAATATCAGCCCTAACCATTTCTTAATCCAAAAAGGGTTAATACGACCAAACGAATATCGATATTTTAAATTATGGAGAAAATTAACGTTTGGCTTTCGCTGTGGTGCTTCGTTCTGAATGTTAGTTTTCAGTGGTCTATAGGACTGGAGAACAAAACATAACGAACAGAATAGTCCAAATAGCCATTGACTGTGCATTTACCCCCTTACGCTACAAAAACAATATTTATTAATATATCTTTTTGTAACTTAGCAACCACGCCAGCGAACCAACATCAAACTTGAAGCTAAACGATTTTACAAGTCTGTACACAAGATGCCATATTTTCCGCCGCACGTAAAGTGGTTTCAAATGGAGTCGAGTGCAACGATACTTGGAACCCATATTATGTGGCAAATCAAATTTTATCAATAAAATTGAGCAAGTTTTCTCTACATCGCGCATAATATATTTGTATCTAGATGTTTTCATAACTTTGTTATACCTGTTTTTTTTAACTTACTTATATTTATTAGTTATACTGTGTGTAAGTGTATATGTATGTCTTTGTGTGAGTATGTGAATTGCTATACTCATATTCATTATATTCTAACTATTACATTTTTAGGTTTGGACTTTGAAATAGACTTTGAAGTAGTATAAAAATAAATGTAAACCCTTGTTATGATGCGCCTTTTTTCTAGTTTTATTATAATTTACAAATTAATTAATGAACTCGTGTAAAAACGTACTTATTAAGTTTTTCTAAGAAAAATAGACCCTTAAAAGCTTTTTCTCTCTGCTAACACTTACATTTTCATATTCAAGTCGTGTGTTTAGTCGAAAAATAGAACGTTATTTACTTACGACTTTATCAATGTGCAAAGCAAATAACACGACGATTTTGACGACAAAGACGTATCTCGCGTACCTTTATTCAAACTGATTTATGCATGCGCAGACCAAAGTCGTACACGGCGATAAATTCCCAACAAATCCCACCCAAGAAGATTGGGATAGAAGAAGAAATATTACTGATGGAACAGTATTGTTCGTTGTTGTTGTGACATGCGAGTAATTGATATTTGCAATCAAAAAATCTAATTGGTTCTGAGGCAACATTATAGACATGTTTAATTTGTATGAATTATCGTTTTGCAGAAAATTTGATTAAATAGAATTGTCTGGAGATAATATTTTAAACACGTTTACGTCGTACTACGTATGTGATGAACTAGTAACAACTGAATGTCATATACTTAATATTTTGAATAGACCGAGAACCAATCAAATATCGAAAAAAGTTCTTAAATTTGAAATCAATAGAAGTGCTTTTTCGATTGAAAAAACTGTTTTACCGCAATCACCCATCGATATGGTATACCATTTTGGTAAGAGGTAGTGCCACACTGTATGCTTGCATGCAGTCAAATTGGGGTGGCACGACCGGGGAGGTACCTCTCGCTTACACGAGACCGGCGTAAAGTGACAGCTGCGCTGTCGCGTTTCGTGCGGTGTGTAAGTAGCCGATGGCCCATGGATTTGGGAGGAGGAAGGAGGGCAGCGCATCTGTAGAGCCTCTATGCGGGAGTTTGTGGGCGTTGGTAGTCATGAAAATGGCTACAACTGCTCGTTTGCCCCCTTATACCATAAAAAAAAAAAAGACCGAGAACCAATCAAATATCGAAAAAAGTTCTTTAATTTGAAATCAATAGAAGTGCTTTTTTGATTGAAATAACTGTTTTACCGCAATCACCCATCGATATGGTATACCATTTTGGTAAGAGGTAGTGCCACACTGTATGCTTGCATGCAGTCAAATTGGGGTGGCACGACCGGGGAGGTACCTCTCGCTTACACGAGACCGGCGTAAAGTGACAGCTGCGCTGTCGCGTTTCGTGCGGTGTGTATATAGCCGATGGCCCGTGGAGTTGGGAGGAGAAATGAGGGCAGCGCATCTGTCGAGCCTCTATGCGGATGTTTGTGGGCGTTGGTAGTCATGAAATTGGCTCCGGCTACTCGTTTACCCTCCTATACAATAAAAAAAAACAAAAAGATAAACCTTTCAAGAGCATCTCTTTAACACTATTGTTAGACTTATAAATCTAGACAGTCCCATCTTCGTGCCATTGTAAATATATATTATTTTAATGGGGGGAGGGGGTAACGGGGTCAAACGAGCAGTCATTAAGTCATTTTTATGACTGCCAGACAATACATAAAGTTATGAAGCAAAACGTCGTATTAAAAAAACAAAAAAAGTATTTATCGTTGAAGCTTCCAAATGTAACTTGATATGCTAGGGGAAATCTTACGAGTTCGATAAAAAGCCATAGTTAATCGCAACTTGTAGAAAGGCGACTTACGAACCGATCGATCGCTCTCGGGATCTTACAACGCTCAGGGAAGTCAAAGATTATTACTAATCCTTCCCGACATGAACACCAACATACTTAAGTACATTCACAGCATTTTGTAACATCAACTAGTAGCACAATTTTCTTAATAAATATAAGTAAAATAAAATAAATTGCCCTACATTTTTTTAATTTTAGGTTATTAATTTTACTTATTAGTGGGATATGTGTGTATTAATATCTACTTAATTATAATCTAGTGTGTCAGTCTTTTTTTTGTTTAACTCAGGTTGGGCAAAGGCTTCTCTAAAGGAGAATTTTTACATTAAAACTTTTAAATTGTGTTTTCTAATTTGGATAAAAATGAAATATTATGCCACGTCACAAACCATATATCAATTGTATGCTTATTTCTCATGCGGTTTGGCACAGCGTTTCGATATCGTAATTTTGGTGGCACCGCCATCTATCGAATACTTCTAAAACTAATAGAGTTTAATTATAAAGGTCGAACAAAGGTCAAGTTAATTGGCAAATTATAAAGTACAATATTCTATTGTATAAATTACAAGAAACCGCAAGGAAACTACAGGGTTTCATTTTTGCGTAGAATCGTTCCTAAAGGAAATTTATTATGATTTTACAGCCTGGTTGGCAATTTTCTCGCCAGATTAGTTTAGTTCACAACAAAATCAGTTCAGCCATTTTCACGTGATACGCCGTCAAAGATACAAAATTTGTGCAAATTGGTGGAATGTCTTCTACGATTCTCAGTATACCAGACTGTATGTATTAGTAGTAGTATTAGTATAATCCCTGAGTTCTCTTCGAATATCATACACTTTCGACACTTTTGAGTTTGTTTATATTAAGTACTATTTACTTTTATTTTACTAAGGTCGACGCCCGTACATCCGCATAGAGTTTATACAGATGCGCTGCCCTCTTCCTTCCTCCAACTCTGCATAAAACTCAACAGCATAGCTGTCACTTTACGCCGGTCTCGTGTAATCGATGGGTACCTCCCCGGTCGTGCCGGCCTAACTGGGATGCATGCCTGCAGCGTGGAGCTACCCATTAAGAGACTAAATTATTTAAATCAATTTAGATTTTTAATAGGTAGTTTCTATGATTTTATTATCATAATATCTAATAGTTGGATCTGAAAATGTGTTGCGTGTAAGTTAATGAATATTTTGACGCGTGCGATAAAAATCTTTAGTGCAATAGTGATAATATTAAAAATGTACACCTATCTGATACGAGATAAGATTATCCTTTAAATTACAATTTCCAGTTCAGTAGACCTTGTGAACCAAGCGATAAATGCAATTATGATTTTTAAAATAATATTGTGTTTTTCGCTAGCGCTACTCGTGCGCGCGGAAAAGAGGAGTTATGAGGGTTACTCACTTTACAAACTGGTGCCACAAACAGACGAACAAGTCGAAACGTTGAGGATTATTCAAAGAAATGGTCTGGCAGAATTTTGGGATGACGACTTTGGCGTCAACCGTGAATCCCGAGCCATGGTTTTTAGGGATAACAGGGATAGTTTTATCAAAGCGACGCAAACGGTGAGAATGAAGTCAAATGAATTGATCAAAGATTTACAAAAGTAAGTTGTTTTAATCATTCTTTTGCTTACCGTGACTTGGCAAATTTCAAATTGTTCATACAATGGTTTTGCTAGTATTTAAATTATTAAATAAGTGGTTTTAATTTAATTTCGCAAAAAACAGAGAGGGTAGGTTCATCTGAAAATAATGTCAAGGTATTTTAATCTTAAATCTCCCGGTACCGACCACGTGTTCGCTGCGTGTTTTTGAAGCGTCAATGAACGTCCGCGGTAACCGAAAGGAAGAAGAAGTTTAGAACGTTCGCTTTTTATAGATTCTCATTAATTATTTTTTAAATTACTTCTTTTCGCAATTTTTTCTCAATAAGGAACATATTTATTGTTCTTTTGTTAAAACGCTGTCCTTATTCCCAAAATTAAATTTCAAATAATGTGCGAAATTGCTTGAACATTTATATTTTTAGGGTTCCGTATCTCAAAGAGAAAAAACGGAACCCTTATAGGATCGCTTTTTAGGGTTCCGTATCTCAAAGAGAAAAAACGGAACCCTTATAGGATCGCTTTGCTGTCCGTCTGTATGTACGTCTGTCAAGACCTTTTTCTCTAAAACGCGTGAAGAGATTAAGCTGAAATTTTTTGTCAAATACGGAGGTCAGTTACGCCTTGAAAAAAATCACACTTCTAAGTTGACGCAATAAAAAGTTATAGTCATTTATGCACAAATTTTGTATGAAAACGCACGTTTTCGAAAAGCTATAGGGTACTTCCCGTTGAGCTAGAATTCTGAAATTTGGCAAGAAGTAAGACCTTACAGTATACATATAGGAATAATCTAAAAATTGGTAAATAAAATTTATATCATTGGAAAAATCATTACCAACTTATGCATGTAATTCGTTTCATACTAAATGTATGCAAGCACCCGCATATATAAGTTTGTCAACTTGTCGCAGGGAAGTGTAATTTTCTCAACGTCTATTACTTTTGCTCATACCTCCCGTTCCTACGGAACCCTCGGTGTGCCGGCCGGTTTTTATTTAATAGATATAGCGATTCAAGAGGAAGATTTATATGTATACTCTCCATTTTGAAGTCCGAAATCGACGCGGGCAAAGCCGCGGGCCGAAGTTACTTTACAATAAAGTATTGTAAAATATTGTTTCATTAGTCAATACAATCGCATGTTTACAGGGTCATTGACGATCAACTTAAACCGGCGAGCCAGAGATCGGACGCAACATTTCTGTCGTACAGCTGGAACCAGTTCCAAACCCTGGTCCAAATCAACACCTGGCTCGACGAGCTGGCTGCTACCTACCCAGATATCGTCAGCACAGTCGTGATTGGCCATTCCATTGAGTTCAGAGAGATTAAAGGAATTAAAATTGATTATCATCCAGAGAGACGTGAGAAACTGATCGGTGTGTTGGAAGGCGCGCTGCACGCACGCGAGTGGATTTCACCGGCAACCATAACTTGGATAATCAAAGAGTTTCTCACCAGCAGCGACCCTGAAGTGAGAGCGTTGGCAGAGAACTTCGAATGGCATATATTTCCTGTGGTAAATCCCGATGGTTACACCTACACGTTTACCGCGGTAAGTATTTGTAATGAAATAAACTTGAACATGAATTTTCCCATTATTGCGAGACTAGACCCATTACTACGTCCGATTCGAATCCGATTAGCATCCGTGAAAATGTGGGTCTAGAAAAGTCGGACTGCCTTCGGATATTGCTTACGCTCTACTTAGCTCTAGCTAGCTCTAGCTATATATAATATTATGGCTACTATCGTCCGTCAAATATCCGGTATGGAGATTCTGGAATGACGGAAAGAAATCGGATGACGGACATCGGATCTAGTACGAAACAGCATAGAAATAGTTCTACGGCTAGTACGGATCATATTTTCAAGGATTCGGATGGACGTAGTGCGAAACCGCTCTGAGGCCATAGCTCTGACACGGATTGATAGCTGAAATTCCGAAGTCATGTGTGAGTTAAGTATTCATTCTACTTACCGCCCATCACGTGACAATTAAACAGAAAAATGGTTTAAGTATTACGGTTTTTTATTATATAATATTATTATTATAAAATTCTTTGATACAAAGATCACGCGCCAATAATTTCCCAACCAAATCTCTGTTGTGCTGCAGAATACATCGCACTGCGACGCTTTATGACGCGAAATACTTTGTGTACTAAGTACGTGTAGGAATCACAGCAGTACAAAAAAAATTATAGTCCATGCGTGTATGTTAAGATTCAGTAAATATTTATAAACCGTCACAAAACAAATAATAGCGACAAAATTTGCAATGCGTACGAAGCCTAATACACTAGGTTAATAATCAAATTTATAAATAACAGAAAATTTGATTATAACATAACGCTTAGCAAGATAGTAGGTACTAGTATATATCTACTTGGTTATCTTTTAAAAAAAAATTAAGAATTTTATCCAATTTTTTGAAAATCGCGTAAATATATTCTTAATAATATAAAGATTAACGCAGTCACAAAAGTTCACTTTGACAACTTTGATATTTACCTACACTTGTCAACCACATGTTGCTTAAAGTAAATTAATTAATAAAACGCCATTCAAGAGAAACAACATACAATGAAACAATGCCAAAAAAGAAAAGGTTATTAATAATTATCAAAAACCAAATAAGAAATAAAACAAAAGAAATACGTAGTATTGAAGTGTTTATCAAATATTTTGTTATTAACAATTATGCTCCTTCATAGGATGAAGGTTTTCGAAAAAAGGTTTCAACGAAGTCCAATATGATGAGTTGTACAAACAGAACACTTATTTATAGATCGCTCGAGATCTGAGCAAATTTTTCTTTTATTTTAAAATCTACTAAAGGAACGTGTTTGCTTTGCATCGTGTTTCAATATTATGCTGATATTATGAAGAGATAACGAATCAAATAGTGCAAGAATTCATTTCATAGAATATTCTTCAGATTCAAACTGAAAAACCTGATACACTGCGCTGCAAAATAATAATATATCTTAGTTGCCTTATAGCCCAGTTGGGCTGGTACGGCCTAAGGACCATTCGCTCGTGGTAACGCCTTAAAATGGGCTGGCAATGGTGATCTAATGGGAGGGTAGTAGCAGCGCCACGCATTTTTATACGCATAACCCGCGTATTCCACTTCTATTCGTAGTAGCATGATGGTATGTAGCAGTAGCAGTATGGATGGCCCAATATAAGCTACATTCTTGATAGACCTAGTGAGATTCTTGATAGAAGTAGTGTCACACCGCATGCTTGCATGCAGCCGAATTGGGCTGGCATGACCTGGGAGGTACCTCTCTCTTATACGCGACCGATGTAAAGCGAAAGTGCTGTCGCGTTTCGTGTAGTAGACAGTGGCCCATGGAGGTGGGAGAAGAAAGGCAGGAGGCACATCTGTATAGCCTTAATGCGGATGTCTGTGGCCGTCGGTAGCCATGAACATGTCTCCGACTGCTCGTATGCTCCCCTATATCATAAAAAAGACGGACGAACAAAACCGAAAAAAAAATCTTTACACAATCCAGTTTTCATTTAACCAGTAATCCCAGAGATTAGTGGGTTCAACCAATTAAAACAACGGTACCTACCCACCGTCACTTGGGTCACCAAGACGAATTTAATGACAGTTCATACAGGGAGCACAAAAATACCTAAATACGTTCATATATGAATGCGAAATTATATAACTTATAAATATAGTAAAATATTATTATTATGTTTTTAGTATAGAAAATATTTACCACCTATTGCCGCAGTCGGCTAAATATACTATCCCAGTTAGTATCTGAAAGCTTATAGTGATGATGGCTGACGCTCCATCAATCATCCACAATATCGACCAAGATAATCTAGCCTGGAACCTGAAGCCAGGACGTAAAATCGATCAATACAAATGACTAGGTCGACCGATACGGATCGCTACAGTAGCCGCTCAGAGTGGAACGAAAGTAGAACAAGATCAGATTTCCTTCAACAGCCAGGCGCTACATTACAGAATCAGCGCCGAGATCTCGTGGCCATAAGCACGAATACAATAATAAAGGTTATGATAATCGACTGAGATTACACAAATAGTATTTTGTTATTGCAAAGGAGGATAATCGGATAATACGGGAAGTAATTGCTATCCTGCTTCCCACTAATATTATAAATGCGATAGTTGGTATGTT
Organism: Calycopis cecrops; assembly: GCA_001625245.1. Taxonomy (NCBI): domain Eukaryota; kingdom Metazoa; phylum Arthropoda; class Insecta; order Lepidoptera; family Lycaenidae; genus Calycopis; species Calycopis cecrops. The sequence goes on from LUGF01045604.1 coordinate 24,787, forward strand.
TGTCTGTTTGTAACTCCCTCACGCAAACCGATTTTCATGACATTTGGAGAGTAACTTGGATTAACACATAGGATAGTTTTTATTCCGAAAAAAGTTCCTATGGGATGCCATGGGGTGATTTTCTATTTTGCACGGGATCGAAATTTACGCGGGTGAAACTGCGGGGCGCAGCTAGTAGGCTATAAACATTCGCATACGTAAAAAGATAAAGTTGCACTGTGTCAAGATATAATGTCGTGATAAGAGGTAGTGCCATGCTGCATTATAGCCGAATTGGGCCAACTCGACCGGGTACCTCTGGCTTATACGAAAAGATATTGACTGTGCTGTGGCGTTTGGTGTGGTATGTAAGTAGCCGGTGGCCTATGGAGAGAGGAGGAGGAAGGAGGGCAACGCACCTCTATCTAATGTCAGTGGGCGACGGTAGTCATGAAAATGGCTCCGATTTCTCGTTCGCCCCCTTATAATAAATTAAATAAAAATAATAATAATATCAATCCATAATATAATAAAACTGTAGAAGACGTCATTCTGTCTGTGTATTGTTAGGCTTTCACGCAAAAACTACTGGACGGATTTTGATAAAATTTTTTTGTTAAATAGGTATTAGCGCTCGGTAACATTTAGGCTATAATTTATCAATATAATTAAATATTATGAAATTTGTAAAAAAATACAATATTGTAGGGCTGAATAACTGATTGACAATTCGGCCACATACACACACGTTACCATGACAACATATTTCCAATAATGACAAGACAACGTCTGTGGGGTCGAGTAGTAATAAATAAAAAATAATGAGAAATTATTATTTTTATTACATTTATATTTACCAAAACTAACTGGGAAAAGGAGGGAGAAGGGAGGCAACGCATGTATAGCCTCTATGCGTATGTTTATGGGCATCAGTAGTCATGAAAATGGCTCCGACTGCTCGTTTGCCCCCTAATGCTATTTTAAAAAAAGTTGTTATGCCGACGTATAGGTAGCCTTCTTTATTTATTCCCTTCCTATGGGCCACCGGAAAATCACAAATCGTAAGATTCGCCTTTTGAATTTCAGCACAGAATGTGGAGGAAGAACAGGAGTAGACAAAGCTTCAAGTCTTGCGAGGAGAGCGGTACGCACGACGACATGAGTAACGGAGTCGATCTCAACAGGAATTTTGATTTCGTATGGATGGGTAAGTTTTCACTTCCATTACTGCTAGCTGTGTGTCTGTGAGAAAGCTACTAAGTAACACATTCTTTGAGATGTAGCTATTATTTTGTAAATTTTGCTTATGTATTTTAAAATGATATTTATATGTATAACTCCTAGCTGTAGCGATCAAACCTAGACAAACCTTATATGATAAAAACTGTTTCTACTAGTGGGGAACTATTTTTAAGCTTCCAAATTTTCAAATATTTTTTTGTTCTATTGTTGTTTTTAAGCTTTTGTTCCTCCTAAACATAAAATAAATAAATAAATAATTACTGTCGTATTGAATTCAATGAGAACGCGATATAAAATATGAATCCATTATTTTCAGCCATCGGCGCGTCCAACGACTCTTGCTCCAACACCTTCGCTGGACCTCGCCCGGCGTCAGAGCCCGAGACTCAAGCGATCGCCGCGTACGTGACAAGCCTGAGCCGGCGCGGCCGCATCATATACTACATAGCCTTCCACTCCTACACGCAGCTGATCGTCATCCCGTACAGCCACGTCTCTGGACCCAACGAGAACTACGCTGCTAATTATGCTGATATGGTTTGTTGTATTTTCGAAGTAAAACTTCATGCGAGCTGGACTTGGGGAGTAAGATGAATGAATTCGTTACGAGAGGGTTATAAAAAGTGTCATCGGGCGAGATGAACGAATATGTTAGTAAAGACAGAAAGAGAGAGAGTTACATTTTTATATTAATGTAGGAGCTAGAAAGAGCAGAGCGCGCACATTTTCTTTCTCTCTCCCTCTCATAGCCAATTATGTTTCGTGTATGAAGTTTTACTTCAGTCGTGTGGTCTAAAGCACACACATTTTTTTAGCAGTTCGAATGTTATAGGTTATATGTTTTTTCTCCTCCTTTTTTTTTCTGGGGGAAATGTCGTTACGCATACCACCCGTCTTCGGGGGAAGCGAGTGGTTATGTGGGACTCCCGCCACGGATATGTGGCGTATACCCACTAAAACCCCCAGGTTTTCCTCCTCTTCCACTTACGACGAGGGCAATGGGAACGGATGCCACATCCACTGCCCTCGTCCGTGGGTCGCCCGCCACAAACAAGCATGTGCTTACCCTGAGGAATTAATATTTTGGCTAATTGAAA
>LUGF01045604.1:27597-38196 GCA_001625245.1 Calycopis cecrops
TATAAAGGTATTAAGCGTACTAAGAGGTAATTCCACGCTGCATGCATGCATGTAAGCGAATAGGGCCGGCACGACCGGGGAGGTACCTCTCTCTGTTTAGTGTTTTGGTTGTCTATGTTTAGTCATGGTCTATGAACTAAAGGGTAAACTGAATATTCATACCATAGATGATGTCTATGGTTATGTACAGATGACAAGAGAGAGAGGGATGTTTGACATTACGACCATAAATTAGTGACAGCTACAAGCATATATCACCATAGATAGAGAGCTGCGGATTACCAGTAAAGATACACTATGCAATGCAACTTAGGCATCAGCTGTCACCTCTGATTTGTCAGACTTGTTCTACTTCCACTTGGCATGTGTATGTAACACTCGCTTACATGAAACCGGCGTAAAGTGACAGCCAATGCTGTCACGTTTCGTGCGGCGTGTTAGTAGCCGAAAGCGGACAAAGCACCTGCAGTCCGCATAACCTCTATCCGATTGCTCGATTGCCCCCTTATACTATAAAAAATATGATTAAGATTCTTTAAACGGATTCTATCGCGTTTGATATAAAATATCCACTTGCAGAATATGACAGAACCTCCGCAATGAACGAGTCTATCAATTCGTTAGTCCCCTGATGTATACTGAAAAGTCAGTAGTCCCCTTCCCCGTTATTCGTTAGTCCCCTGATGTATACTGAAAATTCAGTGAAATGAAAAATATCTTAAAGAGTAATGTTTAATTTAATTTGTTATTAGTATATGGGGAAGGAAGAGGGAGCAACAATGAGCAGTCGTAGTCACTTATTACCCACGCCTATCAACATCCCCATAAGCAGATACGTTGCCATCGTACCCCGTCCCCCTAATAGGCCAATGTCAACTCGCAAACTTCACGAAATGATAGCTACCATCTTTAAAACGATATCTTGTAAACGAGATAATATACTCCTATGATCGTACCGTAATCCCACTGCAATGCAGCAATGCACTGCACATTACTAGCACTAGTAGTGATAATGATTAATTTGAAATCTAATGATCACAAATAAGATAGGTTTGTGATTGTGATTTCCAAGCAAGCTCAAGCAATCTCCAATAGCTAATGTAATTTGTACAATACATTGCAGACCCTATGAGCGGCACGAGCTTCGACTGGGTGAAGTATTCCGCTAACGTTCCAGTTTCCTATCTAATCGAACTGAGGGACCTCGGGGAGTTCGGCTTCCTGCTTCCATCCGAGCAGATTGTCCCTAACAACTTGGAAATCATGGATGCATTACTTGAGATGGATAGGACGACCAGGCGTCTGGGATATTATAGTTATTCTGGGACACAAAATGTTATTTGTTCTATGGCCGTGGTTGTTCTTGGAGTCATAATGTCTTTGATGGTGTAGTATATAATAAATTACATTATTTTCTATTTATTCTTTTATTTATTTCTTATTTACATATTACGTATTCATAATAATTATTACTTTACAATATTATTAGAAAGTACGTGAGCCAGCAATAATAAATTTATAAAATTTTATCACTTAGAGATATTATCTAAGGGAAAATACACTATTTTAAGTACACAAATGCCAAAATTAGTTTTTTGTTAGTTAAAATTTTACTCAGTTCTATTCTTTATTAAGGGGACTACTTATAATGTGTTTGATTTTACAGAAAGAAGGGTAACATCTAAATATTTGATAATTCTATTAGCGTTGGTAGTCCTCATGAGGCCCCAATTGCTCGTTTGTCTTCTTATACTAAAAGAAGGTCTTCATTTTATTTATTTTTTGATTGCTGATCCAAAAACAGTTATTTCTTATAATTATAATATGATTAATTGCTACATTTCGCTTCATTTTATTTATTTTTTGATTGCTGATCCAAAAACAGTTGTTTCTTATAATTATAATATGATTAATTGCTACATTTCGCTTCAGTGGCTAAAAGTATCGTGATTTTGGAAGGATTTCTTGAAATAGGTACGAACAATAAATAAACTAACATAATAATTTTACCTCAAAAATAATAAATGCAGCTGATGAAAGTTCTACTTTGTCCGATGCCAAAATGTAGTTATCTTATCAACAGATCGGAAAAAAATATTATAATAATCAACAGAAAAATGTATAAAGATTGTAATGCTATCGACTAAGTAATTCGATAATAGTTATCTACTAATTCATCGTCACTTATTAATTCTTAGATAAAAAAATCAGTTCAAAATGGGTCGCCTAGTACATATCATATATTTCCTAAGTGCTTTAATTCTGTTAAATGCAGAATATGTCAGTTATAAAAATTATAAAGTATACAAAGTGAAACCGGAAACCGATAGAGCTGTACAAATACTTATTGATCTCGAGAAACAAAACGAATACATGTTTTGGGAAGGTGTGATCAAAACAGGAAACGATGTCAAAATTATGGTTGAGCCCAAGAAACAGAGTGAGTTTGAGAAATACATGAGAAGTATTGGTTTGACCTCTCATGTGGTCATTAATGACGTACAAAGGTAAGGCTTATTTCATTTGTAATCATTATCCATTTTCAATGATATTATGTAACGTTTATAGATGTGGATTGCAAGAACAGCATGCACTTGATTTATGAGATTATTTTTAGTAGTTTAAATAGAAGTAGCTTAACTTCAAAACAAGTCAATTTTATGCCTGATATGACTGTACAAATTACATAATTCAGAATACAACTATACCTAATGGCAAGACTTTGAAGAACTTGGCAAGAAGATTTGAAAAATGCTTCCAGTACTAATTTGTAATACTAAGAGATCTCTATTGGTTTTACAATGAAAGTAGTGCCATGCTGCATAGGAGGAGGTAGTGCCATGCATGGTGCATGTCACTACATCCGCCTATGCAACAGAATTGGGCCGGCACGACCGGGGAAGTACCTGTCGCTTACCGGCGTAGTGACAGCGTCGCTGTCGCGTTTCGTGCGATTTGTGAGTAGCCGGTGGCCCATTGGCATTGGGGGTGGAGATGATAGGAGAAGAATCACGCGAATGTTCACGGGCGTCGGTAGTCATCAAAAGGCTCCGATTGCTCGTTTCGCCCCCTTGTGCTTAAAAAAAAAGTAAAAAATATTTGATGGCTTTTCTAAAGATTGTGATAGCTGGCCTATGCAATAAGGCAAGAAGGCAATGTAAAAAAGAATGCACAGTATCATACAAACGTAGAATTTTCAAAAGCATGGTCACTACTCGCAGTTTAGTAAGTTGATAACATCCCCATGTAGTCTTCAGGAATATGAAATTAGTTATACAGAAAGTTCGCATGCTGGTACAGTGCGGTTTAATTGGACTTAAAATATTTTATAGTCAACTTTAATATTTGAACGATTCTGTTATTTTACAAATTTAATAAATATTATGTCAGCCAAGAAGCTTTCTAATCGATTCCATGAATACATATACATACATTCCATGAATTAATAAATTATTCACGCATATTTTGATTTCATAATTCTTTGTGCACAAAATTCAAGCTAAATATCAAAAATGAGAAAATGGAAATTATTTATTAACATCAATTCACCTAAATTTCGAGTGATTTGTAGAGACAAGAAATGTTATAATTTTCTTTTAGTCTTATAAATGAACAAATGCAACGACCGATTACGCGTAATGCTCAGCAATATAATTGGGACTATTATCAAACATTCGAAGAAATTCTCGATTGGATGGAAAATATTGTAAACGAACATCCAGACGTGGCTTCGCTCGTGGACATTGGACAAAGTGTAGAAGGAAGACCAATAAGAGGCGTCGTAATAGATTACAAGAAAAGCAGCCGACCTTTAATAGGAATGCTCGAAGGTGGCATTCATGCCAGAGAATGGATATCACCAGCCACTCTTACGTGGGTGATCAATGACTTCTTGACGAGTACGGATGAAAATGTAAGAAATCTAGCTGAGACATTCCAGTGGCATATATTCCCTGTGGTGAATCCCGATGGGTACAGATATACGTTTACTGATGTGAGTTTTAATATTTTCGTTCTTATAATTTGAAGTAAAGTTATACAATGATGGATCGTAAAAAAATCAAAGGAAATTTAGTCGATAGAAGTAATTTTACTCAACGACAAACGATGATAATTTGTTACTTTTACATTTAAACTAGCACTAGTTGGATTCTGAAAGCGTCACATTATATCAATATGAGATTGATGAGTTTGATATAAAACTACTAAGAAGACTAGCTTCTTAAAATTGTTGTTTAAGAATGTTAATACATGACTTGAAGCCAATTAAACGAATACGACCAATATCAAATTTAAAGGCGACCTGCATATTATGATAGTAAAAAATGCTGGGCGTCGGCTAGATATTTATGAAAGTCATTAGTTGCGACTAACGACCGATATTTAGCAGGCGACCGACATTTCTTACTTTCAAATGCCATCCACTACAGAAAATAGTATTCTTTTCGTCATTACTTCTTTCTAATGAACCTAGGTACCTCTTGGTAAGGCCACGCTACATGCATGCATATAGTCGAGTTTGGCTGGCACGATAGGGGAAGCACCTCTCGCTTATACAATATCAGTATAATGTGACTGCTGTGCTGTCGCGTTTCGTGCGGCCTATGGCCGTCCGTTCTATAGCCTCTATGTAGTCATGACAATGGCTCCGACTGCTCATTCGCCCCCTCATACTAAAAAAATTCAAATATTTTATACCTATAAAATATAAAAAGAACACTTTTTACATTATACAGAACAGAATGTGGAGGAAAAACCGTAACCAGGCGAATTTCATGTCGTGCTCCCCGTGGAATGTGACCGATGACATGAGTAACGGCATCGATCTGAACAGGAATTTCGGCTTCCTATGGATGAGTGAGTTAATTTCATTTAAATTTTGTGTATATTGAATAACTTTTCGGCGCGCCGAAATTTAAATTGATTATACCTATATATATTTAAAATGATTGAAAAAAGGGGATGTTTTATAATACTCTTTTTAATCTTCTTAAATTATGCACGTGCTGTGCATATCGACTCGCGATATTTTTATCTCATACTAGCTGGGCCTCGCGGTTTCATCCGCTTTTTAATTTCGATATAGTGGAAAATCATCCCATGGCATCCCATAGGAGCATTTTTTGGGGATAAAAACTAGCCTGTGTTAATACATGTTACTCTCTATGTGTGTGTCAAATGTCATGTAAATCGGTTTAGCAGTTTCTGCGTGAAGGAGTAACAAACAAACAAACAAACATTCAAACTTTCGTATTTATAATATTAATAGGATAAGATTAGTCAAAACAATCAATGAAATTTTAAATTTTAGGCGTACGTTTCTTGTTTATTTATTCCCCCCGAAGAATTTCCCGTGCAAAAATATTGTCTGATGATTGGCTGAAATATTTTTGCGCCTTTCAAAAAAATAATATTCTGCGCAGGTACATCGGTGTAACTTATTTCTATGGTACTATTATACGTGTGTTAGGTATCAACGGATTTCATAGAGCCCAATGTAACTTGAGATCCGCCTCACCGCCAACCGCGTGCCGTGTGTGATCCGCCTAAGTAGTCATTAAAAGCCACGATTTGTGTGTTTGTAATTATAAAAAATATCGATGTACCCGTAGTGAGAACAATTCTAAATCTATGAATGTACCTAATCTTAAAATGCTTAATAGGTACTAATTTGATAATGAAAAATATTTCACTAACAAAAAGCTTGTTTTCGTTTTTAGAGGTGTCAACATAGGTACTAATATTATAAATGGGTAAAGTTTCTTTGTTTGGCTGTTTGGATGCTTAGAATTTAGATGTTTGTATGCTTGTCCGTCAATCACACCGAAACTAATGAACGGATTTTGATAAAAATATATGTTAAACAGGGTATTAGCTGACTTAGATTATTATAGGATACTTTTTATCCCCTGGGATAAAAAGGAATTGTAGAAAAGTGAAAACTGTTCATTGAATATTTTTTTAAAGAATACTTGAGGCGTGATTTTCAATATCTAAGCCAAAAATATAGTTTTCATCCCATCAATTCGAAAAACGCTCATTGGTTCGCCAAAAAGTGCGCCTAAAATAAGTGTTTTTGGTAAGAAGGGTTTCGCAGAGTAATAATGAGCTTTGAATTTGGAACGCTAATGTTGTTTTAAAAATTACGACCAAAAAGATGAACCACAGATCAAAGAGGCCGGCACGGTAAAGTGCAGTACGCACCGCGCGGTGCATACTCGGCTGTGTGGATAACTCCTTTGCCTTTTGGAACAAATTAAACAACAAAACAATAAATTTAAATTTAACCTGCAATAATTGCACAAATGTAAATATAAAATTTTAATTGTGTACATAATTTTATTATAATATCTACTAAAAGTAAAATGTATTGTAATAATAAACACGATTTACATATTTATTTTTCTCATAGATAGGGATGAAAAGTAGAATATATCCCCCGGTCGCAAAATGTTTACCCTCGGGCGGCGTACGTTGAATCCCTCGCTACACTCAGGATTCTACTTTAGAATCCTTCGTTCCGCTATGGTTTCAAAATAGCGCCCTCGCCTTAAAAATACTATTTTACTCCCTTGTGATATAATCTACTATTTTAGAATTTTTGTCTGTTTATCTGTATGCATGTCCGGGCTAAACTTAAAGGTACTGCATGGATTTACTTCAAATTTCGGATAAATATTAATAACAGGTCGGGCCAACATATAACCTATATTTTATCATGCTATGACCTACGGGGCAGGAAATGTGAATCTTTTATTCGGAAGAACTGAGAACCTCTATTTTTAAGGTCCGAAATCCACGCAGGCGAAGTTGCGGGCGGAAGCTAGTAGGCTATATTTTATTTGGATGCAAAAAATATATTAATGATACCCGACATAGGGAGCATGGGTCAGTAAGCTAATTTATAAGTAGGTTCTTAATACATTATTTTCTTTTTCTAGTTTTAAACCTATTTTGGTAAATATTAAATAAAATGTAGAACGTCCGTTAGTAAAATAAGTTCATTTAACAGAAATGATTATTAGAGTTGAAAATGATAGACGGCAGTTTATAAATAAAATACCTAAATAGTTTTTGGTTGGTTTATAGTTGATGGAATGTATTGTCATTTCTTGATGGAAATTCATGTTATAGTTTTGTTAAATAAATAATATATATTTTATACTATTTTTTTTTATCAACTAAAATTACATTTAATACAACCGAACCGTTGCGAACACTCATCATCAGGTATATAATAATTTTTTATGACGGTAGTGCAATTAAAAATGTTTAAAACAAATTATAAAAAATAAAGAAATAATAAAAAAAGTTTTTACATAAACAAGGATGGACGCTGGATAGCATTTTTCGTGAGGATTTAATGGTTCCGATTGATTGTTTGTCCTATGCCGTAAAAAATATAAAGTGAAAAAAATCAATAAGATTCAATACCTCAGGCGTAACTACTCAAAAAATATTCATAAAAGTAGATAGTGATAACAACAACGCATCTTCCAGTTCCCTAACGAACACGGCAGAATACAGAGTGCCACATATGACGATCCTTACACGCTTTTCTTGCATCCTCCACATTCACAACTGATGATTTTCTTCTTTAATACAATATACAATCACTTTTCTACCGTTACTGATAGTAGTTTCACATTACAGCTATTGGTGCATCGGACTTAGCGTGCTCCGAAGTGTTCGCTGGCCCAATCGCCTTCTCCGAGCCCGAAGCCCAGGCGATTGCCAATTACGTTCTCATCCTAAAGCAGAGAGGCAATTTACTCTACTACGTGGCCTTCCACTCCTACTCTCAGATGATCTTAGTTCCCTACAGTCATGTAGGTGGCAGTAGGGTGTTAGAAGCACCGAACTATGCTGATATGGTACGTGGGATAAGATTTTTTCTTTTGTTTCTAAGTAAATAATGGCTCGGGGTTAAGAAACAAAATATATTACTTACTAAACTTCAAATAGAACTTTAGAAATATTATAAATATGAAAATATATATATGAATGAAATCAATGCAGTCGTAGCAAAATCGCTCTAGCTTTTTTGACTGCACTAAACAATTAAACATATTTGTAATTTGTTGAGGTTGCTGGTTCATATATTTAGAGGATGCTTGTAAAATTATATTCTTGCTTCGTATAAAAACGTTTATTATCGATTACAGTTAAATCTCAGTACTATTACAATTTTTAGGTGTTGGTCTCTTGTCCGCTGAATTTGAACAGGGACGTAATGACAATCAATATAATTCATATGAAATAAAAGTTGTGCTAATTTTAACTTTATACTGCGCTTACTTGAAAAAAGAAATTGGATAATTTTCAAAGTAAGAATGCGGAGAATGTACAAATTTATGTTCTGAGCCTGTATATTTACATTCCGTTTTCACCACAAACTTGATAGAAAAAAATATACGTACGCAACAAACGTGATTGGGCCGTGGCAAATTTGAGCAAATTTTTTCAAAGGAACGCCAAAACTTTGTTATTTGACGCTCTCCGCAAAAAGCGCATTTTCAACAATTTTGTTTTACAAACATACACTCGCTTGAAACTTTTCTTCTGAATTATCCTACATTTGTTGATACTACAATTTACAAGCTTGCATAAGGCAAGCTATTAATTAAACTTTGTTCTTTGTACGCTTATCTTATTCAAATTATTTTTCAGTATGAAATCGCAATTAAAAGTGCGGAAAAACTGCAACAACGACATAATACTAATTATTTAGTGGGCACTTCAGTGGACATCTTGTGTAAGTATGCAAATAATAACATTACTGTCTCTTTACAAAGGTACTAAAATAATAGCAATATTAATTACTATTGTAATATTCAATTGTCCAGCTGTTCTGGAGCTTTATATATAGCTCCTAGGAACAGCGCAGCTAAATAGTTCAGACCGGTGGCAAATTCATCGGATTGGTACCATCTGTGTTATCATATAATAGAATAGATAACAGAAATTTAATTATAATAGAAATAGAATAACAGAATACCTTAGACGTAAACTGTCACTCTGGTGTTAAATTTAAAAAAATGTATTGATTCCTGAAATTTAACATTAAAATTGACTAATATTAAATAATATATAGTTTGTTATTCTTTCAATCAAAAAGTAATAAAAACTACGAAAATTAGCACAGATATGAATTGAGATTTGGAATAACATAAATCTCCTCTCTTCTATCCCATTAGGTAACTTGATTGAATACGTGTTTGTATTTGTTATTATAGATTCATAAAGACGCAAACACATAAAAATTACTACTACTAATAACACAAGTATATTGGCAAGAGATAGTGCCACACTGCATGCTTGCATGCAGTCGAATTGGGCCGGCACGACCGGGGAGGTACCTCTCGCTTACACGAGACCGGCGTAAAGTGACAGCTGTGCTGTCGCGTTTCGTGCGGTGTGTAAGTAGCCGGTGGCCCCTGGAGGAAGGAGGGCAGCGCATCTGTATCACCTCTATGCGGATGTTCGTGGGCGTCGGTAGTCATGAAAATGGCTCCGACTGCTCGTATGCACCTCTATACCACAAAAAAAAAAAAAATTGATGATATTGATATTTTTCAGATGCCGTATCAGGATCTAGCTTCGATTGGGTGAAAGGCGTTGCTGAGGTTCCAATAGTGTATTTGTTCGAGCTGCGTGACGTTGAAGAGTATGGGTTCCTCTTGCCGAGCAGCCAGATCGTGCCCAATAATCAGGAAATAGTGGAAGCGCTCGTCGAAATGGACCGCGTCACTAAGCAGCTGAACTACTATCATACTAGTTCTGGAAATATGTTGACGATGTCACTTACGCTTATATTTGTTGTCATGTTGAAGGCAATTTTATAATGGTGTGGATGTAATTTTTGAAATAAAATTCCGACATATTTAAATTTGTTTTTAAAACTTTCATGACCTTCAATTCCCGTCTTTGACCAACTTTGTCAAGAGTGACGTTAATAAATGTTTTCAAACAATTTTTTTTAAAACGTGAGTAAGAGAATAGGCGGAGTTTTTTGATGACTACCGTCGTGCATGAAAATCCGGATAGAACTTAGCCTACTTCCTCCTTACCCTTTCTTGGGTTACCAGAAATTTACATACTTACTGCACGAAAAGCGACAACACAACTGCTTTCATTTTACGCCAATGTCGCATTAAGGACTGGTACCTGCCAGTATACCAGAAGAGAGAGAATAAGATTCAGCCGAATAATAATTTGTATGTATGTAATTCTAATTCCCAGTTTCTTTGTTCGTCTTGAAAACATATTTGCGCTGAAAAATATTTAAGTCGAGACGTTTAGATTTTTTATTAAAACGATCAATTAAAAACACAAAACCTGACTGCTATTATAGACTATTATATTGTCAATTATTTTCCAAGCGAGTAAACAACCGGCTTAATGTAGGCAAAGGATTCTCTGGTCGATCAGATCCAGAACAGCTCTACAAAACAGATGATACAATCTTATTCGCCAGACTGTATATACTAATATTTATCTAGATAAGTTGGCATATTAAAATATATCTAAAGTTAACTTCGTGTAATCTTACTTTTATTACATCAACCAGACATAAATTTTTTTATAAGTTGTCTGTTG
>LUGF01045604.1:47963-59806 GCA_001625245.1 Calycopis cecrops
GCGAACCCTCTCATTGGAATGATGGAAGGGGGCATTCACTCCAGGGAATGGATCTCTCCGGCAACAGTGACGTGGGTAATCAAGGAGTTCCTAACGAGTGAAGACCCCGATGTGCGGTTCATGGCGGAGACCTTTATATGGCACATCATCCCCGTTACAAACCCAGATGGATATTTTTATACGTTTGATGGTGTAAGTACTTTTATTATTACTTTTATATATATACTTTTATCCATTGCTTTTACTTAAATTATGGGCTAAAGGGGCCAAACTTTCTGTAAGGCCATTAAGATAAAATTAGGAAACTGAGTCTGACTTATAATCCTTTAAATAGTTAAAGTTGTCACTTTCTTTTCTAAAGTCATCGTTCGGCGGCTATGACACTATTATAATATAGGATAGAAACCCTTGGATTTGTTATGTGCTTTTAGCATAAATTCCGAAAAGACTAGATCACTTAGCTTAGTATTATGTAAATGTAAGGTACCTAATAAGATCTCTATTTTATATTTACATTAGCTGTGACTCGCGGTTACACCCGCGTTTAATTTCTAAGACATTCATATAAATTTCAACACCCTATTTCACCCCCTTAGGGGTTGAATTTCCAAAAATCCTTTCTTAGCGAATGCTTACGTCATAAGATCTACATGCATGCCAAATTTCAGCCTGATCCGTCCAGTAGTTTGGTCTGTGCGTTGACATATGTCTATGTCACCTTTGAGTTATAAATAATATAAAACCGGCCAAGTGCGAGTCGGACACGCACACCGAGGGTCCCGTACCAACGAAAGGTCTCTGCGACATTTTTTACCAGAAAATAAAATAACTTGATTTCTCCTAGAGTTTGTATGTACGACAAAGTTGTATTTGCGTTTTTTGAATATGTGTTATTTCTTAAAAACTAATAATGATATCTCGCTTAAACCAATGTTCGTTGATAGTTTTCATTGAGATCTACAGCATATATATTTTTTAGATTTCTCACTCTCTTATTTCAAAAGTTAGAGGGAGGGGGACACTCAATTTTTAACTTTGGAAGCGTCTATCTTTCAAACGATTAATTTTGACGAAAAATGGTTTTAGTAACTTTAATGTCATTTTTAACGACCTATTCACAGACATCCCTCACATACAGGTTGGATGAAAAAAAATAATTTTGATTCAGTTCTATGTATGTAGTGCCCCCCCCCCCTTTATTTCTTAATTAATTTATTTTTATTCAAAATTCTAATAGCGGTTCACAGAATACATCAACCTACAAAGTTTCATCTACGACGGCCCAATAGTTTCGGAAAAAAATGGCTGTGACATACAGACGGACGGACGGACAGACATGACGAATCTATAAGGGTTACGATTTTAGCTATTTTGGCTACGGAACCCTAAAAATGACCACAAATATCATTTTAGAGCACTCCGTACAGTCACAAGTTCGCATTCCAACCCCAGGTCGGAACGGACGGAAAACTGTATTAGGAAATTTAAGTTTCTAATAACACAATCAGGAAGTGCCAGAGTTTACACCCATTCTTGTGTCGTCAGTCCTGCTCCTGACTTCTCTCAGGTCGTGTCGGACTACCGCCCATCGGAATATGAGAATGAGCGAATAGAGAGTGCATTTGTGTACTATAATATCATGCTCATTAATAATAATAATAATAATAAATATCTGTGGACTTTACACACCACGTTAGGCTAGCCCCGTGCTAAGTACCGTAAGGACTTGTGCTACGGGTACTAGACAACGGAATATATTTAATATGTTTTATAAATTTAAGAATTATTATAAATTTAAGATTTTTATTATAGAAATACATATAAATACACAGATAAACATCCATGACCAAGGCGGGATTCGAACCCGCAACCCCTGGCGCAACATCCTCCACTTATCCGAGCCCTGTACCACTGCGCCAGCCTGGTTGTCAGCCATTGTCATTGCCTAGTCTCTACACACATGGCCGTCGATTTTGGCAAGGACGACATTATTATTATTTATTACTAGTAGATTTGTTTGTTGTTTGTGTTTCCCGCAAATTATAATTACATATTTGTTGTTTGTATTTGCCGTCAATTATAATTAGATGTTTGTTGTTATTTGCCGTAAATTACTGTAATGATAGCTGTTATGTATAATCCCAGGTTTGAGAGCAACGCTAATAATCGCTAAACACGGCGATAACATAGATAACACACGGGTTAATTGGCCATTGTTATCGAAATATACAGAACCGATATCTGTAATATCTTATCAATGGCGTACTTTAGGGATTAAGTTTTGAAATGAGCTAATTTGTCCTCGTCATTCTCGTAATATTTCTCGTAATATCGAGTCTCTGTATTTATGCAAGGAGTGAAGGTGAAATTACTGATGATAAGAGACTATTACGTCCTTTTCAAATACTCGACGATGAATAAAGCCGCAAGATACGCATTTATACGCGGTAGGTATAAACGTTATGACATCGTGATAATTTAAACTGATAATATTTTTTTTGGTGGACGAGGCGGAACTTTTTGGTGGCTAGAGACGCTAAAAGCCTGCGCATAATTTTCATGTACATAGGTACATGTGTTTCTTTTAAGGGTTCCGTACCCAAAGGGTAAAAACGGGACCGTATTACTAAGGCTCCGATGTACGTCTGTCCGTCCGTCCGTCCGTCCGTCTGGCACTATGATAGTTAGACAGTTGAAATTTTCACAGATGATGTATTTCTGTTGCCGCTATAACAACAAATACTAAAAAATTAAATAATGTGAATATTTAAGGGGGCCCCCACACAATAAACTAGATTTTTTTGCTCCCATACAAAAATAAGCTCCCGTTTTCGTAGATAATACGGGTACGGAGCCCTTCGCGCGAGAGTCCGACTCGCACTTGGCCGGTTTTTTCTCTTTCCCACCAATTACTGGCAACTGATTGAACGTTAAATATTGCCAATGGCAAAGATAAAATAGATTTGGTAAAATATTTGTGTCTGATAAAATGGATAATGATGAAGTTTCATTCATCATCATCATCATCAGCCGGAGGACGTCCACTGCTGGACCTCGGCCACCCCCATAAAGCGTAAGTTTAGTTCACTGGAGTCTAACCAAATGCCAACATCTTATCAGGACCGCATGTGGCGGAAGAACCGCAACCTCAACTACAACACCACCTGCAACGCCGGCAACGACCTGAGCAACGGCATCGACTTGAACAGGAACTTCAACTACTTGTGGATGAGTGAGTTTTGAGTTTTGTAGCGTATGTGGCTAAACAGAGAAACATCTGTGTTACGAACAGAATAGAGTATAGGCCCATGTACGTGGGAGGAGGAAGGAAGGCAACCGTATGAACTCTATGCGGATATCTATGGGCGTAGGCAGTGATTAACAATGAGAGAAAACGTTTACAAAGCCATTAACCACGCCCATTTTAATAGTTGTCGATTTCTAGTTTAGGAGTCAAATAATAAAAAAAGTGTATGCTTTATACCACACAACTAAAGTAAAACTTAATTCCTGTAAATCAATAATTAATAATACACAAATTCATTACTGTAGTACAATTATTTAATATGTCATATTATGATATTTATTTTTTAAATACAAAAAGTTTCACTTAAATCGAATTTGAATTTTGAATTTGAATGACAACATCAATTGGCCTCGCCCGATCACACATATTTGTAACGCTCTCGCCAGCTTACTCCCCATGACAAGCGCGTGTAGAAGTTTTACTTAAAATAAATTCTTTTTTATATTTGGAACGTTTTGGAACCTAGTTACGAGTAAACTGTTGTACATTTTCCTGTATAGTAGGTTTAATTATTTGAGTTTTAATTTGTTTAGTTTAGTTTTTTTATTTTTATTTTTCTGTTTATAGTATTTGTAGTGTCTTGTTTTTATTAGTATTTATATTTTTTTTCTGTCTTTATTTTAAGAAACTGTGTGTGTAAATGTGTAAAAGTGTACCTAATTATTCCAAATAAATTTTATTCTATTCTATTCTATTATATTCTATTATGCTTTACTTTAAGAGCTCAATTTTTTACCGCAGCCGTCGGCGCTTCGGCCGATGCATGCCAGCAAACCTTCGCCGGACCCTCACCTGCTTCGGAACCCGAAGCGCAGGCCATCCAGAGCTATGTATTGGCCCTGAAACGCGCCGGCAACGTGATCTACTACTTCGCATACCACTCCTACTCCCAGATGGTCCTCATACCGTACAGCCACTTGTCTGGCATCAACGTGTTAGGGGTTCCGAATTACGCTGATCTGGTAAGCTTAAGACTCAAAAATTTATATCTTTATCAAATGTCATCGAAATCCGTTCAGTGGTTTCTGTGGGATTTTTTTGTAGTAGAAGGCAAAGCAACAATCGGCATAGACATATAAGTTATGCAGATGCGTCCTCCTCCTCCCTCCATGGGCCACCGGCTACTTATTCACCGCACGAAATGCGACAGTACAGCTGTGACTTTACGCCGATTTTGTGTAAGCGAGAGGTACCTCCCCGGTCGTGCTGGCCCAATTCAGCTGCATGCTTGCAACTTGGCACTACCTCTTATTAAAAAATATGCCCTTATAATACTCACAATTGAGTACGAAAACAACTTAAGCTGTCTCAACATGTATATCTTCATTGAATTTTATCCAAATCCGTTAAATGTTTTGCGTGATAGATTTATAAGCATATTATTCATTATTACAAACATTCACATGTACTGATAATGTCAGTGGGAAGTAGGATAAAACTCGAAAAAGAAATAAGTGTTGAGGAAATCGAGGAAGACTAAAATTTCACATCACGTATTTATGTGAGGGTTATTTAGGGAAGGAGCTGTAAGCAATCTAATTTTCTATTGCATAGCGAGCAATTGAAACTATAGTGACCGACGCCCATTGATATCCGCACATTTAACGGTTGCTTTACCCAACCGGGAACTTCCTGCCCCGGGCCACCGGATACTAGCAATTTAAACACCTCCCATAGATATTTTTTGCTACTCTTTATTTTTCTGCTGAAATTTGTATTGAGATATACGCTAGTTGATTAAGTTGATTTCGGCGATAATTTAATCGCAGGGTCATTAATTATCAGCTCTCCCGATCGATGAGGCAGCGGTAGGAATAACAATTAGGCTAAAGGCCGATTTCACACGTTCCCATTAAAGCCCTATTACGGATTAGGTTAGCCTATTAGAAACTTAACAGATAAATAACACATTTCGGTCTAACTTATTCCGTTTACAAGTCATTCATTAGAAGCTAGTGTGTTGTGTTAAGTGTTAAGTATGGAATAACTTTTTTTACAGTTTAAAGGGCAAACGAGTAGTCAAAGTTGTTTTCATGTCTATCGACGCCCATAGACATCCGCGTCGAGGTTATACGGGTGCGTTACCCTCCTTCCTCTTCCCACCTCCATGGGCCATCCACTACTTACCGACCGAGTGAAACCTGCCTTAAAAAAAATAAAAGTACTTAGCCAGATATAGAATGCATACATGTAAATTAATGTATCATCCTTTCAGTACGAAATCGCCATTCGCGGTGCTGAGAAGCTGACTGCGACTCACGGCACGGTATACAGGGTGGGAACATCTGCTGATATCTTATGTAAGTCCTCGTTAAAATAGCCCCAGAAATATTTTTACATCAAGATTCCAGAAGAATCACTCAAGTTTTTTTTATAGTATAAGGGGGCAAATGGGAATTCGGAGCATGACGCATAGATGTCATACAGAAACGTGGCCCTCCTTCTTTCTCCTTCTTCCATAGTATACTGGCTTACACACCGCACGAAACGCAACAGCACCGCTGTCACTTAACACCGGTTAACTGGCTTCTCACTGCGCGTGTTAGCCCGCGCCGCGCCGCGCCCGCACGCGCCCCGCGCAGTGTGAAGAGCTAGGCGCGGCGCGGCGCGGGCAGGAGCGGCGCGGCGCGACCTATCCGCTAAAAGTCGGTAACCTCAAAGGCGCGGCGCTGGCTCGCAAATGTAGGCGATCGATACATATATACATATATACACACATTCATCCACAAACCAACGGTACGCGCCGCGCCGAGTCATTTCCCGTTGGGTGGCGCGGTGTGTCGCGTAGCGCGTCCTTGCGCGTGGAGCGGCGCGGCGCGTAGTAGCACGCGCAGTGAGAAGCCAGCCTAAGCGAGCGTGTACTTCCCCGGTCGAGCCGGCCCATGTCGACCACACGCACGCATACAACGTGAAACTACTTGCAAAAAGTACGTAAGAAGGTGCATGGTGTGTCTGAAGCGAAAGGGGAGTGGTGGGATAGCAGTTAGTAATAATCTGTGCTCTTCGCCATTTTGATATATGGCAAATGAACAATAAGAGCAATTTGATGGCTACCGACGCAAATACACATTGTAGCTATTTTGGAGGGCGACTGCATCACAAATCAATCAAAAAAAAAAATCGACGTCATCATGATGGCAGCTTGTCAACTAGGCTTAGTATCATGTATGCGGAAGGTTGTCCCCCGGTCATGTCGGCCTAAGTAGACAGTAGTGTAGCATAGCACTACCTCACATGACGTCACTGAATCATCTTACTATTCCAGACGAGGTGTCCGGATCTTCGTTCGACTGGGTGAAGGGAGTGGCTGACGTGCCAATAGTATACCTGTTCGAGCTGCGCGACGTAGGGGAGTTCGGCTTCCTCCTGCCGGCTGAGCAGATCGTACCCAACAACGAGGAGATAATGGCGTGTCTGATAGAGATGGACAAGACCACGCGGAGGCTGGGCTACTACCACTCGGCGGCGCCGACTATCAATACCTCCTTGTCTATGATTGTAGTTGTACTCTTATCGGTGCTCCTTCAATAAATTGTTTATAAATTTCTATTCTTATTCTCTTTTCTAAATCATCCATATATTAGGACTAAACTTGTAGATAATCCAATTCTGCATAATTTTAGTTTACACCTTTTTTTAGATTTTAAGAACAGGAAATTTGATCTCTTTTTTCATGTCGTAAAATGTGGATCATAATGATAATATTTTGAACTTGTTCCTTTTTTAAATTTATTTTACGAAATATCGATGCTAGAAGAAAAATTGTGAGCACCAAACTTGTAGAGAATCAAATTTAGTACAATTCTTGTCCTCACGTTTTGTAGGGACACACTCTATTCTATTCTATAGTCAGCAAATATATTATATTGTATGTTGTGCCTATGTATAGTGCGTCGCGGACACAGAGAGTTGATGTAAATCCGTAGAATAGCATAGTTGTATGTCGTGTAGGTACCTAATAGCGTTGTGTGAAGTAAATTTATTTTATCGGGATTTCGACTTTCATTTACTTACTACGGACTATAAATTCCCAAAACGGTTTTTCTGTAAAATCAAAAATGGCCGATTTATTTAAGAAAAACCGTGTTTACTGAAAAAAACCATTCTTCTTTGGAAACAATTATTCAATTCAAAAGTTATCTTCAGTAATAGAAATGGGTTGTGATGTGGGCATAGGTTTAATATAAGTGGGCAAGCGAGCGGAATCTTTTGATTTCTATAGTCACCCACAAACATCAGCATAATCATTACACTCCAATGGACCACCCCATCATGTGAGGCACGTCCCTTGGTGCAAGCCCAATATTGCTAAAATGCAATGTAGCAATTGTCTTTCAAAAAAAATGCAGATGTACCCATCAGCACAATCTATATATTAAAAGCATAGGCAATGCAAACCCATGACCCCTAGTAACAGTCTAAAAAATTGAAAAGAGTAATTTGGCACAATTTGGGCATTTTTTGTGCGAAATGACTACTAACCCAAACCTGTCTGAATATTTGATAATTTTGGCACTGTTAATCACAATGTCAATGATTTATTTTACAATCTATTTTATAATTAAAAATCGTGAGCCCAGTCACGGTTTTTTCACACTTTTGTTAATTTCAGCATGAGTTTGGAGTATATCTTGACAGATTAAATACTTGTGAATTTTGAAAATATTTCAAGTCCGTTTCGAGTCTCGAAAACAGGATTAACTATTTAAGAGAATTAGATAATTTGAAGCCGGGCCGAGCTGTCAGCTACAACTTACAATTCTAGAAAAACTAATTAAATATTTAAAAGCCAATAAATCAGCAGTAGTATTTTACGAGGACTTCAAAGCAATTACCAAGTGATTTAGAATTAGGGATGTTTATGTCCCCCCGGGGAGCGCTAAGATTATTTCCAACAGCCCTGCTTTCATACGAAAATGTAATTGAATTAGGAAACATTAATTTGACTGTTTCGTGGACTGTTGTCAACTCTCTTTCTCGACCGCCATCGGTTCAAAGACAGCCAAGTGATCTCCGCCCGCAGAGAACTGAATAGCTTCATATCCCATTTATGTAACTGAAAATAATTGTAGAATCGAATATTTGCTTCCAAAAACAGCTAGTAGATAGTAACTATAGTGATCGCCCGTAAATCTAAATTCGATCTAAGTGAAACTTTTTTCTAATTACAAACTAACTATTATATTTTTTTTTTGTGGTATAAGGGGTCAAACGAGCAGTCGGAGGCATTTTCATGACTACCGACGGCCATAGGCATCCGCATAGATATAATACAGTTGCGTTGCCATCCTTCCTCCTCCCACCTCCATGGACCACTGGTTACTTACGACCTACATGCCGCACGAAACGTACAAAGTGACAGCTGTTCTGTCGTGTTTCGTGCAGTGTGTAAGTAGCCGGTGGTGCGCGAAAGGGTGAAGAGGAAGGAGGGCAACGCTGCTGTATACCTGAATGCGAATGTCTATGGGCGTTTTAATAATACTTCGGTAACAAATACATAATACAAAATACCTGAGAATTTTTTTTTATAAATGGTATAGGGGGCAAGCGAGCAGCCGGAGCCATTTGCACGACTACTGACCGCCATAGACAACCGCATAGTGGCTGTACAGATGCGCTGCCCTCCATGGGTGTACTTACATACAGCACTCAGCGCAACAGCACAGCTGTCACTTTACGCCGGACTCGTGTAAGCGAGAGGTACCTCCCCGTTCGTGCCGGCAAATACGACTGCACGCAATCATGCAGTGTGGCACTACCTCTTAGTAAATGCTTTTTTTCATTGCTTGATATATTTATAGTTAGGATTCAATCTATGAATGTTTAAACCACAAAATAGCAATTCCAGAATACTTAAAATTAGTCTTCATAATCACAGTGTTTTATTAAGTTATAGTTTTTATAGTAAAACTAGCTTCCGTCCGCGGCTTCGCCCGCGTGGATTTCGGACTTCAAAAATGGTTCAAAAATCCCTATAAATTTTAACTTATTATGTTATTCTGATATGAAAGCTATATTACTGTAAAGTTTCATGTAAATCGGTTCAGCAGTTTTGTGAGAAGGAGTAACAAACAAACAAAAATTAATAAGATTTCACGGGCCGCAAGTAAGACATCCGCGTCGTCGGCGGGGCACGGGTTGTCGACCGCTGCCTTAGAGTGTGATATATGAAATTACTAGTACTGGTAGTAGGCACACTGTATTTATGCCGGTTACTCGCAGAGTCACTTGGGTGTAAAAATGTGTCACAGTTTTCAGATTTTTTTTTTTTTTTTTATGATATAGGGGGGCAAACGAGCAGTCGGGGCCATTTTCGTGACCACCGACGCCCATAGACATCCGCATAGACTATAGAGGCTATACAGATGCGCTGCCCTCCTTTCTCCTCCCACCTCCATGGGCCACCGGCTACTTACACACCGCACGAAACGCGACAGCACAGCTGTCACTTCACATAACATAATAAGTTCACATAACAGAATAACATAATAAGTTAAAATTTATAGGGATTTTTTATAATTTAGTTATAATAATATAACGATAACTGTCAAGTAAGTCGGAAAAAAATCAGCCCCCTGAGAGCAATATTGGCGTGCGCTGCCCTAATCGTTGGAGTTACACAAAGATAATTACTGTAAGACTATTTATCTTAAATAGTTCTAAATAACAGTCCGCGACAGCATATATCTATCTTTTATGTGTAAGTCACTATGACCAAAATAGTGAAACAAACATTCAATTAAATTATATATTTTTTAACGATGCACATTTTAGAATATTTATAGAACTCTTCTGAAAATTTATACATCTGTCACTTTACGTATTGAATGTAGATAAACTTTGTCTTTTACACTTAGTAAATTGGACAAATAGATTAAAAGTTATTATCTCGATAAGATTGACTTAACTAAAGCGCCTAAAATGCGCGGCGACAAATTCAATTCTCAAAGCGGTTTATTGTTTCATACAATACGTATATATTTAATATAATATATATTTCAGTATAATATTAGATTATGTTTAATAATAACAACACCATTTTTTTAAGTCCGAAATCCACGCGGGCGAAGCCGCGGGCGGAAGCTAGTTGTATATAAAACCTTTTTGATATTGAATTTCTCAATGGAAACGTTTCGCTTGAATACACTCATTATTACAGTCTCTCCACTCACATTTGATCAAAGCCATGAACGGAATTCCCAGAAGTTCTATAAAATACTTTACCTAGTTGATATATTTCCACAAACCTAAATACAAAATGAGAGGATTATTCAGCATTCATAAAATATATTGCGCGTGACGACTTTGTAAAAAGTATCGCTACTACAAGCAGTCATTCAATTGGATAATTTGCCACCAATAGAATGTTTCACCTTGTGGATCTTCAGATGAAAGGAAATGTTTGAAAAATTATATTAACAAAGTATCATTTAGGGTGCCTTGAAATAAAGTCTTTGAATAAATACTTTCATGAAAATGAAAGGAAACATTTGATATTATATTTTTTTAGGATGTCCTGAAAAAGAAAACGCTTAATACGACACTTTTACATTTGATATGATGCTCAGTGACGTAGTGGTATTGGGCAGTCGCGGGACCGTATCTCTCGCTCATTACACTGCCGTGAAGTGGCAGCTCTGCTACTACGGCTTGTGAGTTTCCAGTGGTCCATTGCAAGGTGATTAGGGCATGGGAAGCCATCGAAATAAGAATGTTAGGCTGGCTTCTCACTGCGCGTGTTAGTCCGCGCCGCGCCGCGCCCGCACGCGCCCCGCGCAGTGTAAAGAGCTAGGCGCGGTGCGGCGCGGGCAGGCGAGGCGCGGCGCGACCTATCAGCTAAAAGTCAGTAACTTCAAAGGCGCGGTGCTGGCTCGCGCGTGTGTGGCGATCGATACATATATACATATACACATACATTCATCCACCAACCAACGGTACGCGCCACGCCGCGCCAGTTTCCGTTGGGCGGCGCGGTGTGTCGCGTGGCGCGTCCTTGCGCGTGGAGCGGTGCGGCGCGTAGTAGCACGCGCAGTGAGAAGCCAGCTTTACACTAGCTGACCTGACAGACGTTGTCGTGTCATAATTGCAGAATTTGCCATGGTGACTTATGATGTTCAGTTGCAGAATTGTCAAACCCACTACGCTCGCACTCTTTTATTATTATTATTGTCTTATTACCCATTTTTCTATAGGAATTAATCATTTTCCCACAGTGAAAAGTATCCTATGTTTATGAGGGATAATGCCGGCTTCTAATGGTAAAATAATTTATTAGATCGGCCCAGTAGTTTCGGAGCCATTAATACAAACAAACATACAAATATTTCCTCTTTATAATAGTATAGATAATTATTATACTACACAAAACTGTCTACTGTAATGTATATTAACTGTATCCCCTTGCCGATATGGAAACGTAATAACGGCCAGTACTAATTCCCCAACTTACCTCATATTAAAAATAACTGTCCCATAATGTCCCGGCGGTAAGCGCGGGCCATAAATTAAGGGACCCTCTGACAAGGTGACGCGTGAC
>LUGF01045604.1:60268-72729 GCA_001625245.1 Calycopis cecrops
TATACTACATAAAACTGTCTACTATAATATATATTAACTGTATCCCCTTGCCGATATGGAAACGTAATAACGGCCAGTACTAATTCCCCAACTTACCTCATATTAAAAATAACTGTCCCATAATGTCCCGGCGGTAAGCGCGGGCCATAAATTAAGGGACCCTCTGACAAGGTGACGCGTGACTGATATCAGATGTCGGGACGCTAACACAAATCATAACGGTCACCTATTTGACTTGTCGGAATAGAGGCGTCGGTGGGGCGGCTTTGAAAAATTTCGCTTTAAAATTTTAAATTAAATTATAATATCATTTTATTAATAAATATATAAAAGAATTTTAATATGTAAAATATATTATAGTTTAAGTTTTTCATACGAGAATATATTTCCTACTCCCATTTTGCTATTTTCCGTGAAAAGACAGAACACGTTTGTTTTTATCTTACAAAGATTTTAAAATTTGACTAGCTTTTATTCCCACACTAATACAATATAATATAATATTGATTATCTGATAATTTTACTGTCAGGCTTTCGTTATTAAGAACATAATTTTTACTTTGAACAAAAATATTATTAGGTTTTTAGATAGATGATATTTTACAACTACCTACGTATTATTTGAAGACGAGCTGTATCTAAAATATATTTCAAGGAAACCATTATTACATTTTTTTGACAATTGTACTGTTTAAAACAGTCAGCACAGCTGTGCTTAGTTTGAGTTATGTTGCGCCCCTCATATTTTACGATAAAAGCGTTATATAAAAGCGCACATTAGCGACTCCACGGTTTCCTTATTATATTCAATTTATATGATAATTTTTTGTAATGGCCCCTTTTATTTTCTGTAGTAACCGAGCGTTAAATGAAACTGCGAAACGGGTACGGAACCGTTCAATGATATTAAGCTTAGTTCGTTTTGGTCTAGGATACTACTGTCTAGTAGAAACCTAATATATGAAGACTGCTACATTATAAGAGGTAGGGACATGATTAGTAACAGGTAGTGCCATGCTCATTAAAAGGTAGTGTCATATTAAGTGTTGCAGTTAAACCACCGGGGAGGTACTTCTCGCTTACATGAAACTGGCGTAAAGTGACAGCCGTGCTGTCGCGTTTCGTGCGGTGTGTAAGTAGCCGGTGGCTTATGGAGGTGGGAGAAGGTGGAAGATGGGCAACGCATCTGTATAGCGTCTATGCAGATGTCTATGGCCGTTGGTAGTGATGAAAATGGCTCCGATTGCTTCTTTGCCCTGTTTTGCTAGAAAAAACATGACAATATCAAAAAGTGACAGCTGTGATGTCGCGTTTCGTGCGGGTTGTGAGATTCCGGTGGTCTACAGGTGAGTGAACACTCAAAGATTAAAATCCAATCTATATAAGCGTAAGCAGATTTTTGTCGCAGTAATTATGGGTCGATAGATTTTTAAGAGGTTATGCAAATTGTGATAAAGAGGGTTCTTGACTGTAATATATCGAAGCAAAATTATTTATCAATAACTCTTTATTTATCAAGACTGTAAGTCAAACTGGAGAAATCTATACTGTTTGACATCATCATCATCAGACAGAAGCGGTCCACTGCTAGACATTGGCCTCATTTATAAAGCGACATAGGTCATGGTCACGAAACCTGCTTGATATATTTGACATATTCTATTTATTTCAAAAGGTTTTGTGGTGACCCGCTACTATCTTTTAGTTGAGTTTTATGATTTTCAAAATTGTTAGGTTAGTTTAGACTGGATTTGTGTAAGTTTAATTAAAAACTCAAGTTATGATTTTTTTTTGCGAGGAAATGCATTTACGCACTACCACCGGACCTAGGGTGAAGTCCGGTAGATGTGTGTGGGACTCCCGGATAAACCGAATTCCTACTAAACCGGTAAGAGGTGCACCCAGCCACACTGCATGCTTGCATGCAGTCGAATTGGGCTGGCACGACCGGTGAGGTACCTCTCGCTTACACGAGACTGGCGTAAAGTGACAGCTGTGCTGTCGCGTTTCGTGCGGTGTGTAAGTAGCCGGTGGCCCATGGAGGTGGGAGGAGAAAGGAGGGCAGATGATGCGATATCTGTATAGACTCCGTAAGGACCTGACTTCTCCAGAATAGTGAGGCTAAACCAACCAACGGAGGCTAAAACAACAAATTTCCTTAAAAAGATGTGCGAGGTCGTGACAAGTATACCTACTAAGTAAAACTAATAGTAATACTCATAAATCGTGCTACCCGTACTTAAATAGATTATAAATAATATATTTGGTGCACTGCCTAAAGTAAATCCATTAGAAATAATAGTGCACAACAAATGTAAATTTTACACTTCGTAAGAAACTCTTTTCGAACATTAAAACCATCTTCACAGTCATACATCATTCAAAAGTCGTTAATGAGCCCAAACTAAATATTTTCCGTGAGCGATCATCCAATACCAATATATCATGAGCCGTCACAACAAATAGCCCTCAAGACTGTTAAGTTCTTTGCTAAACTGGAGGACCAATATAATGAGGCCTTTGTTTCTACGTGCGTCGTAAAGCGATGTAGGTCGTTGTAATTGGACGTGATTTATTTTAAGCCGGCTACCGATTTACGTTAAAAACTATTATGAACGTCATAAACAAGGGGCGTTGGCGTTTATTATTGCTTTAAAATTTTACAACCAGAGCTTAGACTATTTTTGTTACAGCGGATGCGTATTTGTATTAATTAAACACAAACGATCACCGGATAACCAAATTTAAATTTCGAATTCCTACTTTTTTTTACAGTCGGTTACACCTTTCTTTTATCTGTTACTTCCAGTGTAATTTTTTTATACATAGTCAGTATTTCACCTTTTTTTATTGAAGTTATACGTCGTCTTTGTGTTTATTAAACTGTTTTCAAACAACTCTTAGTAAGAGTTAGTGGCACGCTGCTTGCATGTTTGTAGCCGAATTGAGCCTGCACGACTGGGGAGGTACCTCTCACTTACAGAAACCTTGCAAAGTTCCATCGCCTGTCGAGGTCTTCTCTTTGGTATTACTACTCGGGCAATAGCAAATAGCAATGAGGTGCGTAAAATAGGCGTCGACAATGGAGTCGTCGGCGAGTGGTCGATATTACGCTATATATCATTGATCCTAAATATATGGCTTATTTTAGATTTTGTGGGATATGCTTGATTCTTTTCAGATTTCCAATTACTTTTATTATTATTAATAATAATTGTTAATACGATAATGAGCACTTATGGGTTTTAAAAAAGGGGATATTCCACCTCATTAAATATAGCTTAAAGATGTTTATCGAATGTAATTTATCACGCCGCGGCAACGTGTTGAGTGAATGCTGCCCCTTATTTTGATGCGTGCTCGTACGTCACTCCCGCCCATTCACATATCATACTGTCATCTGTGTCATAGGCCGAGACTCGCTGGCACGAGGAGCGAGAGGCGGAGCGTGATAAGTAAGTATTATATATAAGTAACCTATATATAATATAGTCGAAGCCAGTGGCGTGCTATGGGAGAGGCCTATGTCCAACAGTGGACTGCAATAGGCTGATGATGATGATGATGATGATGATATATAATATGTGTAGTGTATAGTGGTAAGACCCATATTAATTCATTCTAAGATATTTTTTTCATAATGAAATTCTTTATATTTATAAATACCTACTTATTTAATCTTAGAAATTATTTTTATTGTCTCTATAGTATTTGGCTAATTATATGCCGGTATATTGTAGTTAAAAGGTCCACCATTTTATCTAATTGGTAGGGTAAGTAGTCTCAACATTTTGCTTATGGTTCTGTAAATTCTACAAAACATAATAATTACCTACCAATGTTTGTTTAAAATTAAAAGCATTTAAAAATATTTATTTATGTCATTTATATATATAAGTATCATTGCAAAAATAATTTGAGCATTAGGTCATATACCACACATAAAAAAGAATTATACTAAATCAGCATTTATACTTGTAGGACGCTCTGCAGCTAGATGGAGTGACGGCATACTTAAAGTTGCTTGCACTATCTGGAGACGGAGAGCTGAAGACCGAGTTCAGTGGCGTGCACTTGGGGAGGCCTATGTCCAGCAGTGGACGAAAATAGACTGACAAGGATGATGATGATTGTGACAAAAAATTGTGATTTATTTGAATTTATTGTAGAAAATGTTTAACATGACTTTTCAATATACATAATATTACAGTAGTAGACAAAAGTAAACTAATAACGAACGTCTATACGATTTATTTTTTACACAAAAATTAATTAATAGTAAGAATATAATGAGATATATTAATATAATAAGGCGTGTAAGACGAGTAAGGAATATAAAAAATAATTATAAATAGAATCAATTGCGTTACCCGCTTCCTCTCAGTTTGCGAATGATCGGGCTTATTACTCCCCGTGTAAAGAGACACCAAAGTTTTTATTTGCATTCCTAGACCATTTGGGGTGTACGGGGCTTGGGTAAAATATTTGGATATTCGCTTTAATTATGTGAAACTTTGTGACTTCCTTCAGACCAAGATTTTTTTGTGACATTTTTTCTTAGGACTCAATTATGTTCCGTATCGGTTACCTAATTAGCTCGAACCATCTCTTAGAGGTAATGAATTTTGCTTTCCGGCACTGTGGCTTTATCTATACAAACTATTCTAATAATATGATTCCTGGGCTAATGATATAATCACACTAACATTATAAATGTAAAAGTTTCTACTATTTGGATGTTTGTCCGTTAATAACATCGAAACTACAGAACGCATTTAGATAAAATTTGTAATACATATACGGTATTAGCTGACTTAGATTATAGGATACTTTTTATCTGGGATGGGAGAGGAGCTGTGAATTTTTCATTCGGAAGAATTGAGAACCTCCATTTCTGAAGTCCAAAATTCACGCAGGCGAAGCTGCGAGCGGAAGCTAGTATTTTATAAGAGTAGTGCCAACGCATTTCAGTCGGGCCAGCAGGACATGATATCTTCTTAAAGAGATAGCTATGCTATCTCATATTGTGCGTTTTGTGAGTATTCGAATATGCGCAGGATGAGTTGAAGTCGGGCAACGCATCTGCATTACAATTAACCGTACGAAAGATAATTTAATTGGTAATAGTATGTAATCATTTTGCCATATGCGTCATATGCAATAAAAAATAGTCTATTTGTCTACGTGCATTGTTTCTGTTTTATCTGCATTTATGCTGTGGAAGCGAACATTTGGGCACAGCAAAAGATACCGACTCTCTCCGAAACCCTGTCATTTCGGCATGCACCCGAGCGCTCGATCCCTCTTGCCATGAGAATAATATTTTATTTAGTTTTAAATAGCTATCTCTCGCGACTCTGACGCTAACGGGAATGTATGGCTCATGGTGACGATCACGACTAGGATCCGTCCGCCCTCTCATCCCTTAACGGATGATAAGACCTTACTAATATGGAGGTATTACTTGAGCTCGGTACGTATCTTAATGTGAGGTCCAAGAGTCATGTGGGTCTGGTAACGAAATCTAGACTGGAACTGAAAATCTTTAAATATTCTTGTATGCATGTGTAATGTGTAGTGTGTATGTCACTGAACTCCAAGCGACTGGACCGATTTTGACGAAATTTTTTATGTGTGTTGAAGGGGATTTGAGAATGGTTTGGATTTACAAACTAGCCCGGCAGATGGCGCTGCATTTGGTATCTCGAATATACAATATTTTAGGGTAAAGTGACAGTTTGACAATTCGGCCACATTGTTGCACGTTACCATGACAACATATTTTGTAATAATGACAAGGCTACGTCTGTCGGGTAGCTAGTAAAAATATATGTATTCAATAAGGTGTGTAATCAAAGTGGTCAAAGCGATTCGAATTAGACGGAACTTGCGAATCGCTGGATAGTTTCAAATTAATACAGTAAGCGGTGGTGAACTATTCGTGAACTCGGGCTCTCTTGAACAGATTCCACCAAGTTCCCGACCTAATCGTTACCGCGCCGCCCAAGTTTCCATTCGTGTGACTGCTGAGTCTGTTTATGTCCTTAGTTAAACGATGACGTCATTTAATTGTTCGTGTTATTTTTTGAAAGGAGAAATAAAAAACCAGCGTACTGCGAGTAGAACGACATTCCTTTTTCGTACCAATGGCAGGTACGAGATCTACAAATTACCATTATTTTCAAGTAGTTCCCTTGATCACTTTATCTATGCTTAACTTGGATTACTTTTGGCACAATGATATGTAACAAGTTTTTACGCTACACTGTAAGCCAGGGCCGCTTTTGCTATTATAGGAGAGATGTAATCGGTAAATACTCCGATACTAAATATTGCGGTCTACTCAACGTTGAAATTTATCGAGTCGTAACTGGTGATCAAGGATCAAAGGGTTTATTAATTATATTTTTAAGAACTCCATTTTTTGCTAGAAAAATAAATATGATTAAAATTTTTCGTCCGAGCGTTATAAGTGCATCGCGCACCTATGCAAAATATGGTCAACAAACCCGTACACAGCTGTCGTGGTGGCCGGCCGCGCAGGAATTACAAATATCACCAATATCCAATATCATCAACAGTACATTATAAACTAAAAAAAACATTTAAAATTAACTTATTGAGTTAAGTTAAAAGTCGAAGAGCAAAATATTATGTTGGTATTCAACTTTTAAGTTGCTAGCTGTATAATATATCCGAGAGCTTGCTGGTGGTTTACAAACCTATATGGTCATGTTAGTAAAATTTGCTCTTTTTATTTCAGATTGTAGGTTTTTAAGATCTTCATAATATATAAATCGGACATTTGAAATAGTATCTCTGTTGTTCAAAACTTAAAAATATTTTTTCCCAAAACATAAATGGGATGAAAGTGCGTTTTATTTATGTTGTTCGTAATTTTAAATTTATTGCTACATTTATTTCTAACGGTTCTGGCCGACGTTTCTATGATAACTTGATATTACCCTTTAAATAAATAAACTCTTGTTAATAATGTACATAAAAATAAATAGCAGGCTCATACATAAGTAAGTCACACAAACAAGCATTTCTATTTAGATCTCTATAGGCATTGGGCATCACATCCATAAAATTATCAGTAGGTATGCCCCAACTCTTTTGTTTTTCTGTTATGATCCTAATTTTAACGTTTAAAAACTAAAACCCAAAAATACATACGTCTGAACGAACACAGTGAATTATTTTTACTAGTGATCGCCCCGATGTTGGAATTTAAGGTAAAAAAACTTGTTAGTAAAATTAAACTCAACATCAAATGTCAGTACAATAGTACTGAACAGTTGACACTCAATATAAAAAGCTATGCAAGTGTGCGTCTCGTAATATGTGCATCGTTTTACGATAAAATCTTCTACTGATAGATATTTAATTTAATTAATTAAGTATTTCTAATGCAATTTATATTGAAATATTAGCTTCTCGCACGCCTTATCTTTATAACTTCTTGTGTACCAAATTGCAAATTACTTCATTCGCGCAATTTTAAAAAAGGTATTCAAAGTTTCCATATGTTTAAATTATTATAATTTACACATGTTAGTGGCTTTCTATGCCAAATCCAATGAAACCAACACATAACGTAAAGCTAAAACCAAAATGTACACCCTCGAAAAACATATACCAATGACGCGTGTAATAAAAATTTAAAAAAGCCCTCGCATCTGTTTTATCAAAACAAACAAAAATCGAAAGGGGGAAAAGGAATACAGCTGTAAGACATTATCGCCTACCGAACCGTCCTCACCTATTCCGGAGCCGGAAGAACTGCATCCTCGCGTAACACTAACCGCTTAACAAACACACGCATAACTGATGTGACATCCCATTTCATCAGCTGTCTCCCGACGATGACATTTGAGATGGCGTTTCAGAACGCATTATTCGAACGCTGGAAGTCTATGAAGCTATTTACGTACGTCTATTCGATGCGTTTTATCGTGCTATAAATTCTCTAGCCAAGACTATAACGTATTCAACTTATGGTGTATTAAAGTTAGCAGAAGTTGTATGTTGTCATTGATTTTGTCGATATGCGGCCAAAGTTTTAGCGTTTTAGACTATTAAGAAATATTGAGTTTTTACCGAAAATTTTCTGAAAAATACTGTCTGTGGGACTAGCTTAAGACGTTTGATTGATGTATGGACATTAAATGATTTATTTTCTTGTTAACTCCAATTAATTTATGACATTACTAGCTTTTACCCGCGGCTACGCTTGCGTGGTCAAAAAAAATAATTATTGGCACATATTTCGAGCCTATGATACTATTCAGTCTGTCAACTATCTCCATACTAGATATTGCCGATATTACCGTTGATCCAATTTGATGTAAAAGTACAATAAAGAAACGAACAAACAAAGACGCTTTAGCATTTATAAGATTAGTATTGATGTAAACAACATAAGTAGAGGGGTGTACTAGGTCCGCGCCACTTAGTTCAGATATTAGAGTTCGGTGCCAACTGAAGTCTGGCTTACAAGAGAATGCTGAGTTAACATATACTTAGATGAGTGTATCCCCTACAAGTTATGTATAGCACCGGCTTCATACTATGGCTGTGATCAAACTCACAAACATAGCTGAGATACTTGATCATGTTTTGCGCAAAGCTCTTACCTAGTAGTTAAATCTAAGCTTTCTATTTTCAGATCTTAAATAATGTTAAATTATTAAGGTTATTTATTTGTGCGACTCGTTTTCCAACTTTTTGATAGACTAGAGTATAAGTTTGCCGTTAGCGTTGTATGCTTGCACCCGGTACCCGGTAAGCATTTCCTTCAAAATTGTTCTCAATTTCCTATACCTACATGTTTCATGCATATCAATGACTTGCTGGTGACCAGTAGATTTCATCGCGATACGGATGACAGCATTAAAGATACTTTACAACAGGCCGCGTCGTATTTGTTACTGGAAGTGTTCCGATGAATTTTTCGAACGAATATCTCTAGCTGAATTTTAGAGATTTGAACAGAATTCAAAAATCCACCGCCACCATCTCAATGTTCTGGAGTCCGCTCCCGTGCGCTGTAAGAGGATTTTCCTCCGGTGCACTGCTTATCTCTAAAATCAGCTGCCAACATCAGAATTTCCGGACCGATACGATTATATAGAGAGAAGTGATAAAAGGGAGATTCAAATAGCTTATTATTATTTGAGAGTTCGTCGAAGTAATGCGAAAGTTCTAGTGTCACAGCTGGATGTTGCAGGTTCACACACACACCTTTCAGTGACCCCATTTCTCATTAAAAAAATTATAAAAAAGTCGTAAGACTTATTTGGTCGATATTTTAAATAACAAATATTACCAATAAACATAAAATAAAAACTCACAATTGCGTTTTTCGGCCTAAATATAAAAGTTAGGTGTATGATCAGACTTTAAATTTGAGAATTTAATTTTGGAACTTTAAAAATTAATACTAATAAATATAATAAACGTGTTATATCTTTCATCGTTATAGCAGCGTTCGAAAAAAAAACATTCTGTTAAATTTTTTATTTGGCTCGACTTATTTTGCGACATCAGTCTCAACTATGCCTGTGCCCAAAACTGTGGTGTAGCACAGTTTTGGGTAAACTAAAGCTGTAGCTGCATCATTGGCCTCTGCGAGATCGTCCAAAGTCCATGTGTTTGGGCACAGGGAGCACTGGAGGAGATAGATGGTTTCGGAGTGTCACAGCCACTTTACACGTAAAATAACGCTAGAGAAAACACAAAGAACCCTTCAGACATACAATGACATATAACAATTATACAAGCCGTTCCCCACAAATCACAATACGTATGATCGACAACAATCGAACCTCGCGACTACATTAGCGACTCATGTCAAGTCACTCAGCCTATTGACAGATGATGCCATTTCTACCGGGAATCGAATCCAGCACCGATAGGGGGAGCTTGCCTAACGATCCGTATGATTTATTACTGTCATTACTGACTTTTAACTGTGAAAAGGAAAATATTACAATAGTTAACGGTGCAAAAATGTGCCCTAAGAATGACGTTGTAAGATTTGTTTTCGACGGACGTCGCTATGTTGTTTAGGTTGTTTTGATTATCGCGATGGAAAGAAAAGGACTTTATATGTGGGCTATAATTGCGTTTTGAACAATTTCCCCCTCGCGAACTTTCCTGTAGGGATTGTTTTTATTATGACCGTCAATTAACGATTCCATGTTATTAGCCTATTATTTAGTTATGATGGCATTTTTGCCATTATATATAACATTAACGATGATATTTTTCCATTATGACTATGGAGACTTGAAGTGTAATTACATTTTTGTGTAGTTAATTACAATATTCTTATTATGCTTTATTGTAATTAGGGATTTGTTTAATTACTTTACGA
This sequence comes from Calycopis cecrops, assembly GCA_001625245.1. Taxonomy (NCBI): domain Eukaryota; kingdom Metazoa; phylum Arthropoda; class Insecta; order Lepidoptera; family Lycaenidae; genus Calycopis; species Calycopis cecrops. Next base: position 70,650 of record LUGF01045604.1, read on the forward strand.
GTAATTGTCAAGTGGTCAACTTATAATTTTATCTCTTACAAAAGGCTAATTAAAAAAAAATGTTACGCTTAATTAACCAATATTTAATATTTGATAAGTCTGAGGTATAGTCAGTATTCAGTATAATAATTAATACTCTCGAGAACACCATACATAATATGAAGGTTTGTTTCTGTAAAGTTACATTTTTGTACGAATAAGCTCAGATCAGTGAAGTAGTAAAATTTGATAAAATAAATCCTATTCTATTAATTTATATTACTCGTATAAGAGGTAATACTGGTGCGACATTGCATTCAAATTTAGGAGGGGAGGAGATAAATAAGGAAGTGTTTTGTCTAATTTGTCAGAACCTTCGAATATATCCAAACATGACAATGAATAGCTATACAAGCTTTAGGTACTGCAGATGTTTTTGAAAATTGCCAGGTAGATAACAATTCGCCATTCTATGCAAGAAAGTATAAAAAAAAAATCATATTGGCAAACTCTGCTGGGATTTAAGTTCAATATCTCCATGGTGCATAACTGCTGAGCTTCACCTAGGTGTCCTCACTTTTCTTGACTTGTATAAGTTATTGCAATCTTGTACTGTATCCCACTTTGACTGGGGCGGGAAATTGGAATTTATTCCTTCTGCTCCTATTTTTCCCGGGTCCAAAGACACTTTTACCTTTTCTTTCGGGCTCGCTGGGATCACATCAAAGGGTTGATGTGGTTGCTGCTGTTGGTTCTGGCGAAATAGGCGTAGCACCGCGGTGGGAATGAGTAGTGGACCAAGTCCATAAAAATAATCACTGCTAGGAGCCCTAAAGAAATTATCAGAAATTGATTGCTTTGTCCTGTATTATTCACATACGATGCATGAAAACTTTCATCCAACTTAAATCGCCCCAAGTTTTCTATTAGTCACATTTACATAATGTTAAATAGTGGCAGCGTTTAAAATAAGTTTTGGCAGATAAAGTGACAAATAAGTTGAGAACTATGGCGGTAAATATGAAGTCGGTATGAAAACACTAAAACACATTGAAGATAAGCGCACAAAAGAACTAGTCGCAAACAACTTATAAGAGAGCATTCCTCATACGTAACACACTCAAGTTTCCCCAAAGTACGAGGGAACTTCTGAAACTTATGCAAAAGTTGTTACAGAGAAATTCGTATATAGAGATTGTTATTTTTAACACGATTTTATTAGGCAGACTAAGAAAATTTGTAGGTGTGTCTGTTCTTCGTTATTACAAAACCTACTAAAGATATTCATAATTATATGTATTAGGTACAGTTTTAGGTAGGTACGGAAAATATTATACGTTTCATACCTCTCGTTCACATTATTTTGCTGATACGAGAAAATAAATATTAATTTTTCATAATATTATAAATGATATAATTTATAAAAACCACAGTGCTCGTATTGTGATGATGTCAAAATCATAATTAAGTAAGTGTAACTCGTAAGTGACATCTATGCTGTCGAGTTTGTGAGTAGCCGCTGGTCCATAGGCGGGGCGGAAAATACGATATCACATTTGCGAAGAAATTGTGTGGACGTCTATGGGTGTCGGTGGTCGTTTGTCCTCCTATGTAATACTGTAAAGAAGCTGTTGAGACCACGAGGCAGACAGCATCTGTCGGGCAGCTAGCTAGAAGCAGTTATCAGACCTTCATCATTTTGATTAACATACCGATTTACCCACCAAGTCACGAAGTAACCTACGATTGTGATTGTTTTTTTCTAATCGCCATTATGGGAGATATAGACATTATAAGTTACTTAGATATGAAATAGCTGAAATATAATGATGTGATAAGTTAACGCCAATACGTCTGTGACTATTAACATTGTCGGAACTACAAAATCGCGTTTTTTTGTTTATTTCATAAAACGAGCCTAAATAACCATTTATATCATTAGCTGAAAAGAAAAATATAATTTTATGCATAGTTTTTTATATATCCACATTAAAAAACACGGATATGACCAACATAAGCCGTTAACAATGTAGCATAATAACTACCAACATTGTTTGCGGTGCGCGGGGGCAGGTGACCGTGCATTATCTGACAGTATCGA
>LUGF01045604.1:73081-84963 GCA_001625245.1 Calycopis cecrops
TGTGATGGGTATAATTTATTGCTAGGGTTAATTTTTATCTGACGATTGAAAAACCGGCCCTAAGTAAAATAATTTTATACCACTGCATGCTCATCAAGCATCAAAGGTGTTCATCTGTATATGGAATAATAAAAAAACCGTATGATGGGGTTGTCGACCGTCTAGCGAGGGCGATAAAGTGTCTAAGAGGACTAGGGCAGGTGTTAGGATTACAGCGGGCTACTCAGACCGGTTTAAATTCTCAGGCGTTAGGCAGCCTATCTGCCTAACGCCTGAGAATTTAAAAAGTTCAGTTCATTTTTCAAACTGTTTTCTTGACTGATCATTATTTACTAATATGTACCCCTAAGGGTATTTCACCATCTTAGGGGTTTAGTTTCTTAAAAATATATCTTAATGTTCATATAAAACATGAAAGTAACCTCTGTACAAAATTTAAAGTTTCTAGTTACCTACAGTAGATGCGGCTGTGTATTGATATACAAGTCGGTAAGTTTTGTTATTTTCATATAAACAGTTTTGTTCAATTACATTCATTTTCTTGGCTGATAATTATTTAATATAAAAAATATATAGGTACCTATATATATTATTAAGTAAAGCTGCCATTACCATAAAAAAAAACCAAAAAAATATTTGATAGTAATTCATTTTGTAATGTGTTCAGAATAATACCGGTACGAATTGCCTTTTTTACAGCGTTGGGGGACAAACTAGTAGTAAGAGCTATCTCACCTGTTGAGTACTGACTCCTGCCCGCTCCATGGACCACCGGAAACACACACCGCACGAGTCGTGACTGCACAGCTGAGCAGTATCGTACGAGCGAGAGTCATGGCATGGCACTACCTTTTGCTATATTAATTTTAAACATTAATTAATTATCACAGACACCTCTTCACGTTTTAAACATTACTCTGTGTGTATCGTCTTATCAATGCTAATGTGTGGCAAAGTTTTAGGCAGCGTACCTACACAAATTTGTGAATATTGTTCTTTAATTACGTTAATTAGTTTTGTAATTTATACAAGTTTAATTTATGAATAATTCATACACTTAAATAATTTGCGAGAATGCGTCTTTAAGCACGTAGTAAAAACTAGCTGATACCAGAGATTTCTTTCGTAGCGTAAACTCTACTCTCTCTCAAAGTTCCTTTCAAATTTTCAGAAACCAAATTTTCCGTCGGGAAAAGTATAATTACTGAATTTACCGTAGATACGGGCGATTTTCCCGCAATAAAAAGTGTTCTAGATGTTGACCAGGCTTAGTATTTATACACTACAAAAAGATTCGTTCGAATCCGTCCAGTAGTTTCGATGATTAGCCTGGACAAACTGACAAACAAGCAGATTATAAAATAAAACATTGAAAAGTGTTCTAATACTACTTTAACATAACCCCCAATTCTTTTTTCGTAATTATATTCAATGTACAGACACTTGGAATTTACTGTTTTATTATATGTATAGATAGATGACTGTATTTTTTCTAGTGAATCGCTAAGAATATTGTTTTTAAGTCATTTCCCGGCTATGTATTGTTCCCGAATGGAGGGTTTTTCGAGTAGTATATTTATGTATTTATGTAGGTTACTATGTCCTTACTGTAACCTGCACATGATACATCGTACAATCGTCTCGATCAAGTTAGTACCAAGTACATACAAAAGTGTGTGCTTTAGACAAGGACGTTAAAAAAAAATGCGGACGGAGTGTTTTGACACAATAGCTGGAGTCCCATAGTAGGCTACACGTACACAGATGATACACATTGACACCCTCCATTACACTACAAACACTACAAAACAAACAAAACACACAAATTACACTAAAAAACAAAACGTTGTTTTGTTAGATGTAAATCAATCAAAGATTCCGTCGTGTGTAGTGAAAAGCTGTCGAAACAATAGTATTTCGGAAGAAAAAGCCAGGGGATCACTTTTCATAAGTAAGCAAGGAATATAATATTCAGCTTATTTCCACAATTTTTTTATTTTGCTAATAAATATGTAACAAATTTTCCAAATAATTAATGTTGTCAGACAATTAACATTTTCATTTACACTGAATTTGGGTATTTTTTAGTATTAATTTATACATTTAGTATTAATTATTACTCTGTGTTTTATAGATTTTCCGCTGAAAATGATGTAGATATGGAATACGTATGTATGTATCCCTTTAAGAGTTTCCGAGAAAAAGGTCTTGACAAACGTTCCGGGTTCCGTTTTTCCTCTTTAAGATACGTAAGTCTAAAAATGGCCCTATTCACGATTAAATATCTCAAAAATGATAATAAAAATAAATATTTAATTGCTTATTGTGTTTTAGTGCTCGTGTATGTTTTCATTCGAGCTATTTTTTTAATCAGCCAAATAAAATAAAATTGTGTCAATTATTAAAATCGAGTCTTTTTTTAAGAATTGATACCGTTTATTCAAATTAGACAGATTTTAAGGAAACAAACTAATGATAAATTGTAAAGCTATATTTTATTTACGCAAATTATTTAATTAACTTGAGCTTATTATAATATGTCGACTAATTATAACATTAAAAAACTAATTTGTTTGAATTTCGCGCTACGGTAGTATTAAAATAATGAAATCACTTTAAATATCTGTCTATAATCATTCTGGGTGGTAATAGTAGCAAATAAAAAATATAATTCAATAGAAACTCAAAAATATTTTATCAATTTATTTAAAAATTGGGTAATTTTTCTAACATCTAGTACCCAAGCCTTTACACGTGCAAACATAAAAACACTGTCACAATTTCAATACTTCATTCGTATATTTGTAACTTATTATCATATTAATACCTATTAGAAATCTTTTACATTTTAAATAAATAGATCGACTTGACCATATCATCATTCGATTGTTTAGTATGTTGGTAATGGTAACCTGGTTTTTTAACCAAAGCTCTTCCGAACTTATGTAGTTCGTTTTGCAGGCGAGAGCTTAAATCGCGTGGGGCGCAATGGACTAAATAATTTAATATTAAACAAGTCTGTATTACTTGTAAGATACATTGTGTTTTTATGCGATGGCCAAGTTGATCTATTTATTTAAAATAAAAAAAAATTCTAATATTGACATGATAATAAATAAAGTTACGTAACAGCTTAGGACAGAAGGCTTCTTAAGTAGGGTTTAAATAAATTAACCGAAATGGTATTACGTGTATCTCACAACTTTTTATAGTAGAAAATCTGAGCTGCGAGATTTGATTTGGTTTTTTGTTTTCATGGCATTAAGTTTTACAAACGAGCAGGCGGAGTCATTTTCGTGACTACTGACGTCCATTGACATCCACATAGACACTATACAGATGCGCTGCCCTCCGTTCTCCTCCTACCACCATGGGCCACCGGCTACTTACACACCGCACGAAACGCGAGTGTCACTTTACGCCGATTTCGTGTATGCGAGAGGTACCTCCCCGGTCGTGCCGGCCCATTCAGCTGCATGTAAGCATGCAGTGTGGCACTACCTCTTAATAAGACGCTGAACACAAACAGTCAAAGCGAAACAAAAATCTGTCTGAAAGATAATTTTGTTTGTGAGAAAATTAATTAAACAAACGATATTTGAGGTTTTATCTTGCTTGCCTTGCAAATTGTTGACTGAGTTTTGGGGCCCGCTTTGGCAATTAATTCTGTTAAACTTGAATTGCAAAATAACTTAAAGACAAAGTATATTGGAAACAATGTTACATAATTTGCATTAGAATGTAATTACTTCAGTTTTATGTTTGCTAATTTCGTTTGGAACTTGCCGTTATATTTATTACAGCTATATGTTTTACGTTTAAATGTAAAGAAATCAAAGATCATCTACGTAAGTAAGGGGTAGTGCCAAGCTGCATACGTGTAACTGAATGGGGCCGGCACGACCGGACTGGTACCTCTCGCTTACATGGAACCGGAGACAGTCTCGTGCGGTGTGTAAGTAGCCGGAGGACCAGGGAGGTTAGAGGAGGAAAGAGGGGAACGCATCTATGTAACTTCTATGAGAATGTCTATGGGCGTCGGTAGTCAGGTAGGAGCAACATATTTGAGTTATTTTTGTACCTATCATATTACCTATGAAAGAAACGTGATATCATTATAAAACTTTTATTATTATCAAGATTTCAGTGATAAAATAATAATAATAATGTTGGCCATCCGCAAGGCTACCGCAGCCCAGCTCTGTAGTCTATAGTCTACTGTGAAGGACATCATATTATAGTGACGACCAGGCTCGGATAAGCGGAGCATGTTGCGCCAGGGGTCGTGTATTCGAATATTTTATAATAAAAATCTTGATTATAGAAAATTTCTTAACTTTATAAACAATATTAAATATTTTTTCGTTGTCTAGTACCCGTAACACAAGTACTTACGGTACTTTGTACGGGGCTAAACTAACGTAGTGTGATAAGTTCACAGATGTTATTTTTTCTGGTGAACAAGAAAGTGATTGAGCAGACACAAGTTAGCTCTCTATTTCCTGATTCGCTTATTCCGATAGGATGGCTATCCGACACCAGCGGAGAGAAATCAGGCGCAGGACCGATGGCTTAACGTGATCTTAGCGACATAAGGGTACTTCCAACTTACTGCCTCCGGACTTTTTAGATTTAAAAAATCCCAATAAAATTTTGGACCGACCCGTGAAACGAACCCGGGACCTCACTACTGAGGTTGAACATTCTTACCACTGAACCAAGGCATCAATCTAGTAGTACCTACCTACTAAGCTTTCGTACAATCATAGTACAGTCAACAACGTAACTGAAATAAACCGGAGATGCAAAATAATCTATAGACAAGTTCTGCACTAAAGCACTCCAAACTTTGGCGGAGTTTAATATCAGCACACGTTCGACACTTCAACTAGATACGTAGTAGTTTCAGGGTAATATCAAAAATTTCTTACTTATCATCAAAGTTTTGCGATGGTATTAAATTTTAAACGTGTCGTAGATTATGTCTAAGTGCTTGTTTTGGCGAGTATTTGTAACTCATTGGAGTTTTAGTAAAGTAATTGTCTTAGCCAAATTTCGGCTACGGCGGTCGTTTCTATAGAAACGAGCCATCTGCGCATGACGTAGATATTTTGTACAAGTATGCACGCAGGCACAAGTGCACTCTTCATTACCTTATTCTCATATTCCGATGGAACCGAACCGAACCGCTCTCCGTGGCATGGCGGTGTAACAACGTCAACTCAAACATTTTCGTGACTACCGATGCCCATAGACATTCGCATAGGTGTTATACAGATTGTCCGTTGCGTTGCCCTCCATCTTCATCCCACCTCCATGGGCCACCGACTGCTTACACACCGCACTCAACGCTAGAGGACAACTACCATTTTACACCGGTATCATATAAGAGGTACGTCCACGGTAGTGTCCAACACGGCTACATGCATGCAGCGTGGCACTGCCTCTTACTAAAATGACTTTTTTTGTTTTTTCATCTAAACGGGATAATTTACCTTTCACAATTTACACAGGATACCGAAGCGCTGCCATAGCACTAATTAAAAATATCCGTGTCCAAACAATAAAAACGTTAATATGTTTGGAAAACGTACAAAATAAATAAAAAACACCGCTGGGGGTTAATAATTCAAATGTAAACGCAAAATTGGAAGAATTTTCTCCGGTATATTTTAATTGGTGGACGAGCGTTTTTTTGCGAATTGTAACTTTATTTTGCACAAATGGTGTTTGGAGAATAAGGAATGATAGTGTTTCTATTTCTCTCATCTCATTTCTCAGCTCATAATGCATGGGAGCGCCCATCCACCATCATCCATCCATTACCATTTGGTAAGAGGTAGTGCCACACTGCATGCTTGCATGCAGTCGAATTGGGCCGGCACGATCGGAGAGGTACCTCTTGCTTACACGAAACTTGCGTAAAGTGACAGCTGTGCTGTCGCGTTTCGTGCGGTGTGTAAGTAGCCGGTGGCCCATGGAGGTGGGAGGAGAAAGGAGGGCAGCGCATCTGCATAGCCTCAATGCGGATGTTTGTGGGCGTCGGTAGTCATGAAAATGGCTCCGGCTACTCCTTTGCCCTCCTATATCATAAAAAAAAAATCTGCGGGAAAGTGGATCCGCCCCTTTTCGACTCCAAATCTAGTCGCGTCGCACGACGAGCACTCAGCAGACTGCAGCAATTCGATGAAGCTGTATGTTGTGTGAGTGTGTGCGTGTGTATGATGCTGTTCGATGTGTGTGCTGTGGTTTCTTTTCGCTTTCACACCAACAAAAATTCTGGTCCGAAAAAGCAGTGAAAATCTATGTTGCGACAAATTTAATTAATATACTAGTCAAGAGTTAACTAGACTTCATCTGGCTGCCATTTCTTTTCTTACCCATGTATAAAATCATTGCACTGGACAGTCTCTACTTTGAAGAGAGCACCTATTACTTCTTTTTGTGTATGTAATGTGTATCACAAATAAAGGAATCTTTCTTTCTTTCTTTCTTTCTTTCTTTTTATTCAATTATGGATCTTTTTTTGCATTTCCCATAGGCTTTCTGCGATGATTGTATCAAATGTTCACAAGTTGGGGCCGCTATCGATCCTGGAGACGAAGGACTAGCAGCAGTGGAAGTGTGTTTGATCGAACCCGTTTAAAATAGCATACTAGGTTAAGATATAAGATAGTAGCTGCGCCCCGCGGTTTCACCCGCTTAAATTTCGATCCCGTGGAAAATCATCCCATGGCATCCCATTTTTTCGGGATACAACTATCCTATGTGTTAATCCCAGTTACCCTCTATGTGTGTGCCAAATTTCATGAATATCGATTCAGAAGCTTTTGTGTGAAGGAGTAACAAACAAACAAACAAACAAACAAACATACAAACTTTCGCACTTTTAATTTTAATAAGATTATATTATAGCGCGACACATTTTTGACTATAGACTAACTTGGTATATAGCTTGGTAATATTTGACCACAGATCTTACTGAGTTCCTAGATTGGGTTATTAGTATTCCTTTATTTTTAAATAGCAGTTTGAGTAGTCCTTCACTTTCAGAAATTTTACGGTTTGAAAACCGTCTGCCTGGGCACAGAAGGCGGAACTATCCGCGGCTGTGTCGGATTGCCATACCATAAGAATAGGAAGATGATAAAGAGGATTGTAGTTGTGTCTGCAAATATTCTTGTACACTATTACATGCAACGTATACATGGCCTGTACGCAATCACAGGCATAATTAGTTCTGGCGTGCTCTGTATATCGTACAAGTAAATTAATGTAGACAATAGCGAATGGAAGAAATCTGAAACAAAATAAAGTTAATTGAAGTAACGCCTATACCTATGAATTTGTATTGCGGTGTATAGATAGTAAATAGACGGCATATTAGATTAGTCTCTTTAGAGTTCGAAAAACTATTTTAATATACATAATATAATCGTGATGGTAAGTTGTGGAAAATATTTTAATAATTTTATACGTAGGCTAATTACCAAGGCTAATGTTTTGTGAGGTAATTATGAGAAGAAAACTGTGGGGCGGCGACGGAAACAATGACACCAGCCCGTTTTATCAGTAAGCCAAATTATATTACAGTGACGAGGCGAATTAGCCGGGCTGTCGCGTGTTCGACTTTCATTTATCAAACTATGTGCTTAGCAAATTTTTTGTGGAATCCGAATGTTCTTAGTCTCCGGTCTAAGATACGAATGGTCGTATGAATCTTAATGTCAGTGATTATACATCACTTATTTATACAATAAACGCATTCAATTCTTATATGATCTTAAACTCATACAACGATAAGATAAAAACAAATAATCATTTCTAGCAGTCAGCTTAAATAAAAGGAAGAAGAATTATTTTTAGATACTTATTTTTTTATACAAAAAAAAATTCATTTAGATATAAATTTTGAATTTGAATGACAGACAACTTTCATTCCGTTCCGTTTCCGGCCTCGCCCGATCACCACCACCTCTCGCCAGCTTACTCCCAAATCAAGCACGCGTAAAGAAGTTTTACTTTAAAAATGTTTAGGTATATTCTATTCAGTGTATTAAACACGTAGCGTAATTAGCAATTGTAATGGGCTTGCTCTTAAAAGGCCCCTATTAAAGCAGTCAACAAGGCCTATTGAAGTATCCCGTATATACACACAATGATAGCAAATAAAGCGCCACAGTAATAGACTTTACTACATGCGCTGTGTAGCTAAATCAGAAAATCTATATTAATACGTAAAGCAAAAACTTCGGGAACATTTTTACGAAAATGGCGCGGACGAAGGAAGATGAAATTTGGCTCACTTATAGTTTACGTGTAAGAGCAGTGCAGAACGCTAACATTTTTTAATAATAATGTATATAAAGTACTTTAATTTAATAAATAAAACTTTACACACACTACCATGCATTTGACACATAAGACACACGTAATTATTGATAAAGTTTCTGTGTCTTTTGCAAGTGTTGAAAAGTCCATATAAATTGTTTACCTAAGTTACGATGACACATTATGATATTTAGTTTAAATATATGCAAATAATACAATATAAAAAAGTGACACTTAGATCGAATTTCGTTCTTACGGGTTCACTAATAAAGTCATTATATAATATTCTAATAAAGTCGCAAAAGCACTAGCCCGCTACAGTAAACAGATGACGCGCCGTCACTGTGTTAGTTATGGTGCCGGCTGACATGACGCATTACACTAATTCGTCATATCCACATAATGGGCCGCGCTTAGGAAACACCATTGTTTTAGTTGATTACATACGCCCCGCCTAAAATAATGAGCCGGTATTAATTGTGAGTGGTAATGTTGATAGAGATGGTGATTATTTTATTCTGAATAATGGCATTGGCATTCGATGAAAGGAAAGATAGAGAACAAGAGTGTGTCATCAAATGACGGATAAAGGTTATTTCTTTTTATAGCATAAGGGGGCAAACGAGGAATCGGAGCCTCTTGGTGACTATCGACGCCCATGGACTTTCGCATGTTATCTATCGAAAATTGGTCGTAACAATATAGAAACCTTCGTGAGCGCATTATTAAAGTTTATCACATTCTCAAATGCATTATGCATTACAATACTAGAAAGGACATACAGAGAAACATTCATTTTTATATATATTGATAATATATTCGTGTCTGTGAAACAATGCAAATACACACACAAAGTTTTGAACCCAATCAGTCAAGGCGTTTAGTAGTTGACATACCGACAGCAGCGCCACCTAGCGGATCCAATTGTATTTTAAAGCATCCAGGAAATTTTTAAGCCAAGCGGTTCAGCCGTTTAGTGTTTAGTTACCCGGTTTCTCATGGGAATTAAGCATTTTCCTGTAGTAAAAAATAGCCTATGTTAATCTGTGATAATGTAGCATTCAAGTGGTGAAAGAATTTTTGAAATCGGTCCAGTACTTTCGGAGCTTGAAAGAATTTTTGAAATCGGTCCAGTACTTTCGGAGCTTATTTGTTACATACAAACAAATCTTTTCTCTTTATAATATTAGTATATAACTGTAGTGAAAATTCGTCTAGAGGATATTTTTATTTATGACACCCTTAAAGTGGCGCCTCAAACTTGTAATTTGCTCGTTAAACTTCACCATTCTAAGGCCATCACTTAACAATGAGACAAGATTGCCGAGTTTCAGGAAAAGTATCTTCCTCCAGCTAATAGGAAAAGTTTAGCACGTCACCATCCTGATTGACGTACATAATATAATTTATTTTACAAACTTTGGGTAAACTAAGTTTATTTATAATAAGAAATAAGTTGGTGTCAGACGTAACGAGGATACATAGGTATATGCCTAGTCTAGTCATAAGTTCTGTTAATAAGAAAATATCCGATAATTTCAAAAAAAAATATTTTATTTCAAAGTTTTATACGTGAATATATAGAGTGAAAAAGATATGTTAACGTACTTGACTAGCTATGTATTTAAAGTGTCCACCCTTAACTTTAACGGACGTTTTTAAATGGTGGGGCCATTCGTCGATGGATTTACGAACTTGATCACTGCTGCCTCCAAAGTTTTCTTGAGCGACTCAATATTTGGGTGACGCTTAGGGCAGGAAAAATCCTCTAGCATTGACTACAATTTATAGTCCAAAGGGACTCCGGACTAGCCATTAGCCTTTGTGACGTCTGGAAAATTTGCTCAAGCCATCATCCAAGAAAAAATCCACATCTTACAAAATATTTTCTTAATACCTTTAGTAAAATATTATTACCTAATTACTCCATTAATTTAATAAGCAATAAATATTAATTCTATAACATCGGTTAGTATAAAGTTTATTTATTAAATAAAATAATAAAAAATATTTTTTTTTAATTGACCCTAGTCTCGCGTCGTTTTGTGCGAGTGTGCCCCAAATCATGGCAAAAATGTACCTACATTTACGTCATGATTTGGCGTAAAATAATTGAAATGGTAACCCTTAAGTGTCAGGCACCTTTTTTTTGTCATGCTCAGCGACACGCGAACTCGAAGTCTTTGTATTCTCTGTCTACGCGTAGTCTTTCTGTTCTATGTCTACAGTGGAGTCATTTTAATAGGTAGGTTACATATTTTGAAGTCTGTCAGTTTTATCTTCATAGTGAGGTGACATTCTTAAAAACATCGATAAAAGCGAATAAATCGATACGGACTTGAAACATGAAAATTTTAAAAATTATCAGACGGTTCAAAATCTTGTTATAATTTTTTCTTTGTTTTCTCTATGACTTTTCTCCAATCTTTTGTGATAGAGTCGTCATTTTAGCAGTACTGAAGGGTGGTTTTGTATTGTTCCGCGCTGCATTACCCTTTATATGTGACCAATTATGCTCGATGGCGTTATACTGGTAATGGTAGGGAGGCAATTGAATAACTTCGGAGGCAATCGAATGCTCTACGGCTAGTTCATCGATTACATAGCGGAGCATGGACGCCTTAGTGGTTTTTACTAGATTTAACAACTCAACTTTTAATGAAGTTGGACTTGCATCCACACCATTTCTTACCAGTCATGAGACAATTTCTTGTTTTTTATTTGCTTGAGTTGACGGATCAATTTGTACAGAATGATACGGTGCATTGTGCATTATAATTTTCTATGGGATTTTCCGCTTGTCCGATTTTTTAAATCTAAAGCCAATCGATTTCAAAACCTTTGAACCTTTTTTGGAGGTAATCTAACCTTCAAAAAATAAGTCTGCGTCTTGTAACGAATTTATTACCATTTCCCGTGTAGGATATTCTTTTCTGGAGTAATATCCCTAAATGTAGTTGCGAGTTGCAGCAGCATCAAAATTATCAACGCCAATAATTTTCTTTTTTTTGGTGTACGAAAAGTATTTTCTTTTGAGCCTGATGGTCCGTATTTCTCTTTTAGAATTTGAGTTACTGTCCTTTTTCCTATTTCCAATGCTTCGGCAACGCGTTCTCTCAGTTGTGTTAATGGTAATAGAGTTCCTTCGTTAACAGGTTCACGTTCAAAATAATTTTACAATTTCATCACGTCTAGTTTGCGAGATTTAGAATGTTTTATTAGTAAAAACAAATCGTAAAATTGCTTGTATCCGTCATTATTACTATAAATATGGAATTGTAATTAAAAAAAGTTAAACAATTGTGCAGTTCTAACAAAACGAAAAAATATATTATTTTATGTTCGCCGCTACAAGGTTACGTTGTTTAATTTTGATGAAATGTTAAATGTACATAACCTATTAAAATGACTTCACTATAGTTATATTCGTATAATCCTTAGATAATTTAGTAAAAATGATCTAAGGTATAATCATATGAAAGGTTAGGAAATGGTTGTGAAAAAGTATCCTATCAAAGTCTTATTAGGCAATCACTTGGTAATGCTGGTTA
>LUGF01045604.1:104089-115736 GCA_001625245.1 Calycopis cecrops
TTGTAGCGCGCTCAGCACGTCCGGGTGCTGCAGCTCGCCGCGCAGTACGCGGCACACGTACTTCACAAGAGCCACGTCTCTCCGCACTGCTAACCAACAGTACCCGACCATCCCTAACACGAAGAGGCTCGGATACATTAACGGGTAGTACGGGTACACGCCAAACTCTTTAAAATATAAAAATCGTGTGAATTTTTGTTGTATTTTTTCCAACATTATTTTATACTTTGCCTCATGTGGGCTCCATATGATCGAGTTCGTCTCTAAATGGCTCCGTACTAAAGCATTGTACAACGTTTTAATGACGACAGTGCTATTATGCGCACTGTCTTATAATAAAGCCAAGATTTCTAAATGATTTGGCTCAGACTTTACTAATATGATGACGAAATGTCAAATCTGACACCATTTCGAGACCTAAGTCGCGAATATGTGTAACCCGCAGCATTACCGAGTTTCCTACCTCGTACTGATAATGAGTAGGGGTACGCGCTCGTGTGTAGCTGACGATGCCGCGATGCTGCACTTAGCTGCGTTAAATAACAAAAAAATTGGGTTGTTGTGCCTCACTCGACATAGATAGGTATAGCGTATCGCGGACTTTTTTGTAGATAATACGATAATAAGATCTACAATTAATTATGTCATTCTATAGTTCTATATTTTGTAGTTTAGGCAGCGTACGCAAAATAAGTAACTTTTTTGGTTGTTTTTTCCAGTTTGTGTCCGAAAAATCCAAATATCTTACGGAACCCTATTTTTTTCCAAAATAAAATATAGTCTATGTTACTCGTGGATAATGGTGAAAGAATTTTTAAAATCGGTCCAGTAGTTTTTGAGCCTATTCATTACAACCAAACAAACAAAGTTTTCCTCTTTATAATATTAAGTATAGATAAATTCATCAATTGTTGTAAAATAATGCTATATTAAAATCTTTTACTGGTTATATAAAAAGTACGAGACAGAAAAAATGGGATTGACACTAAGGATTGACAGTCGCTTCATTTGGCTTCAATGAAAACTATAAAATTGTACTCAAAAAACTAAAACATGGGCCTGTTATATATTTTTTTATTATTCTTGTGTATGGGTGCTTGTTATTCAAAAAAATATGTGAATTACTGTTTGTATCGTGTCTATCCAGATTCGATGGAACAAATGACTTTCTTTGATGAAGTTGATGCTCTTTTCGATGTAAATTTCTGGACAAGACCAGGAAATCTAAGCCACTCAGTAGACTTTGTGGTGGCTCCTGAAATGAAAAGAGGCGTAAAAACTCTGGCTCGTAAATATAACTTAACGTTAAATGTACTAATTGATAACATTGAAAAGTAAGAAATTTATTCACATATTTTCTTTAAATACTTTTATTAGATATTCTTAAATGATCAAATCTGAAACTAGACAGCTTTCTCTGTTTGACCACTTGATTTGTTGTGAATATTCTTATTTATTAATTTCTTAACATAAGTTTATAACGTATCGTATTTTGATGATAACCCACGCCCACAGATATACATCGAACGTCGATTTTGCAGATGATATTCTATTCATTCTAGTTCCCACCTCCTCGACGGTGCAGTCCTATGAGGGAATGCAGATGATCTAACATAAAAAATGTATTATTTTTGTTTCAGCGCCTTTGAAGGTCAATCTGTTAAGAAGTATACGAGACGTAATATGCGAACATTCAACTGGAACAATTATTACCGATGTAGTGACATTTATAAGTGGCTGCGAGATTTGAGCAACGAATATCCAAATAACGTTGAAGTGTTTACCATCGGCGAGACTTATGAAAACAGAAGAATAATGGCTGTAAAAGTATGTGTAAATACTGCGAAACCAAAGTAAGTTTTAATTTTTAGTTTAAAAAAACTAATAAGAGATATCCTACTAATATTATAAAGGCGAAAGTTTGTGAGTGTGTTTGGTACTCTTTCACACAAAAACTACTGAATGGATTTTTATGAAACTTTACAGTAATATAGCTTTCATATCAGAATAACATAAAAATTTAAAATTTATAGGGATTTTTTATAATTTGGTTATAATATAACGATAACTGTCAAGTAAGTCGGAAAAAAATCAGCCTCCTGAGAGCAATATTGGCGTGCGCTGCCCTAACCGTTGGAGTTACACAAAGATAATTACTGTAGGATCTTAAATAGTTCTAAGTAAAAGTCCGCGACAGCATATATCTATCTTTTATGTGTAAGTCACTATGACCAAAATAGTGAACCAAACATTCAATTAAATTGGATATTTTTTAACGATGCACATTTTAGAATATTTATCGAACTCTTATGAAAATTGATACATCTGTCACTTTACGTATTGAATGTAGATAAACTTTGTCTTTTACACTAAGTAATTTGGACGAATAGATTAAAAGTTATTATCACAATAAGATTGACTTAAACGAAATATCTAAAGCGCCTAAAATGCGCGGCGACAAATTCGATTCTCAAAGCGGTTTATTGTTTTATACAATACGTATATATTTAATATAATATATATTTCAGTATAATATTAGATTATGGATAATAATAACAACACCATTTTTGAAGTCCGAAATCCACGCGGGCGAAGGCTAGTATTATTATAGATCAATAGCAACAAAAATCCATCGAAGTCTTTCTGGGTATAAACTTAACTTATTTGACAGGTTAATTAATATAGGTTCTATTTATATCGACTTATTATTATATTTGTGTGAATATGACTTTTCTTCGCTTAATTAATAATTGGAACGGTAATACGGCTACGAGATTTTTCATGAATCTTATTTATTATCTTATTTTGGTTCAAGATCTAAGATTTTACTAAGATCGTAATTTTATGACTTTAATTTTACATAATTTAGTTTTGGTTAACGTTAAAACTTCAAGTTTTATATATTATTGTTATGGTTACTTATATCATATTTTAATACCCAACTTGATGTGTTGGATGAGAAAAAGAAAATTGAGCCTTTGAAAGCCAATTTGTTTCATTTTTTTTAAGTAATAATTAGCAATGTGGATACTAGTTTTTGATAACATTTGCGTTTTAAAGACTAATCAAATGATACCTCACACGTTAAAATCCGTCAAGCCAAGTTCAGGCAGGAGACAGAGAAGTAGAGAAGAACAGAGAAATCTAAATACATGCTCTCGACGCTCACTTATAGTATTAAACCGATTTAGCGATGGGATTTTTTTTTGAAAGTATAAGCGGACAAAGGAGCAGTCGGAGCCACTTTTATGTTTACTGACATCCATAGACATATGCCAATACATTGCCCTATATCCTCCACTCTCCTTGGATATGCTACTTGCATATCACACCCAAGGCAAATTTGACGATTCATACTTGATAATATAATGGGTATGCATGTATGCAGCATAACACCTCCTCCTACTAAAAACCTGTAACTAACAATATAAACCTATTTTAAGATTAGGAGTGATAATCGAAGGTGGAATCCATGCGAGAGAGTGGATATCGGTGTCGGCAGTGACTTATATACTAAATGAAGTACTGACTTACATAAATATTAGCAACAACGACGATTTAACGCTATTAGTCATGGACTATGACTGGTATTTTGTTCCTGTACTGAATCCAGATGGATATGAATATACTCATCTAGAGGTAAGCTTGAGTATTAATGTATAGAACAAGTAGTACGTATAATGAATAACACACGTATACAAATCTAAAAAAAAATAACTAAAAGGTCGTCACAAACTACGCAGATGCGGTAACATATCTGCTCTCTATACTAAACTCAAGGAGCACCACACACTAAGCAGATATTATATTGAAGGACGATTTTATATGCAGATAAAATCTTAAAGTATCTGCTTAGTGTGTGACGCCCTTAAGACAATGTGAAAATATGAGTAACAGTTTATTAACAGACACAAAATTTTGCCCATTGCTTTTATTATGAGATGTAGCTGATGTCAGGAGAAATGATAAACTTATTCTTGAGATGATATTATAATCGTAAACTTAACAGAGTTGTACCTTATGATGAGAGAGCGTGTGAGGAGTGTGTTATTTACAGTGCGTTGCTTCTAATATATGATTCTTTGCTTGTTTATAAATTCCTATACAAATAGGGAATGGCGCCGAGTGGATGATGAAATAATATGTTTCGACTATTACAAGTTAATAAATGATTATTTTGATGACAATGTGTTGGCATAAAATAATTTATATTTTTTTTGTTGTAGGATCGAATGTTCAAGACGAATAAGAGATTTGTGGATCTAAATGCCAATTTTGATTTTGAATTCGGAAGTAAGTTTTGTGTTAATGTCTTTTTCATATATTATAAGGAAGCATGGCAGCCGAATCTCTTCAACACTTCCGATGTCCAAAGATGTATGCGTGTAGCCCTTATTTTCTCCTATTTTCCCATGAGTCATGGTAAGCTCATAAAACGTGACTTTCATTTCCCCAGCCATGATTTGCTTACGGATCGTATCACTACGGATTCTCTCTTTCTGACTGCTTTGATAGCTGCTGGTGTCCTTGTTTTTCGTGGTCGACCAACCCTTGAAGTACCATTGACAGAAGACAATTCGTTGTAACGCTTGCTTGTCATTTTCTGTCTCTACATTATGTTCTACGTTAAAATCATTTTTAACAAGTTGAAGCGCGGGGCTCGGCTAACATAGTGTAATAAGTCCACAGATATTATTTTTATTATTATTAATATTATTATGGTGCCCCACTTCATGATTATCCTGCTCAGCTATTTGCTATATTGAAATGTATAGAATTTATACTACATTTAAAATACCCATAATAGAAGCTAGGATATAACTTATGGTAAGATAAAGTATTTAGGTAGTACATATTTTGAACTAATGTCATTTTTTGACGTGATAACGTTATACCTATCGAACGATATATGAACGATTTCTGCTGGTACAAAAATGTATGATTCATTGTCACCTTCCAAATATGGAATCGAGAGAGCGCGGAACAAGCGATTAAGAGGCAAGATTGTATTTAACATCTGACACATATATCTCTCTTCCACTACATCGACCCATGTGTGCGATGAATTATTTTGAGCTTATCTCGCAAATCTATTGTCCCTAAACCAACATACAACTAACCGAAACTAAATTTAGGTATCGCTTTCATACGATAAGACTACTTTAAACGATTTTTTACTATTTCATATGCAGCCGGAGATGTGAGCCATAAAAATTCATCCGACCTATACTGCGGACCGACTGCCTTTTCTGAAAGTGAGACCATGGCCATGAGGGACTTTGTAAAGTCCAAAGCTTCTAAATTGAAATATTATATAGCGTTTCATTGTTACGGCCAACAAATAATAATTCCAAGTGGGGACAGTAACAATATTATGAGAACTTACACAGATTCTGTAAGTCAATTAAGTTTTTTTTTAATTATTTTTATTGAAGTTTTTTCACTTAATATTCTGTATTTTCTTCGATTATTGTTCGATAATTGTAGTATCATCATGTATATCGTTTGAGCAGATCATCATCATCAGCCGTACGACGTTCACTGCTAGACATAGGCCTCCCCCATACAGCACCATAGATTACGGTCATGAGTCATTTGCATTCGGCGGCCCCCTGCCACCTTAACCAAATCAGTTCATCAGTCTACCGGCTTAGAGGCCACCCAATACTCTGTCTTCCTGTGTCAGGTCACCATACGAGAACCTTTCTTCCCCAGCGGTTATTGATTCTACGAGGAATGTGCCTTGCCCATGGCCTGGAGTGGACTTGCTGACACTCAGAGCTATGTCAATTACCCAAGTTTTCTTGCAGATCTCCGAATTGCGGACCTTATCTCACAACGATATACCAAGCATAGCTATTTCCATGGCCCGTTGAGTGATTAAGAGCAGTGGCCCACTTTTAGTGGCCAAGTGTCGACCTACCATAATATGTCGCCACTGACAACACACAGTGGTCGAAGACTTTCGACTTTCGGTATGCGATATTTTGGACGTAAAACGAGATCCAAGTTGTATTCAGCGATCGATCCCATTCTTAAAGTTAGATTTACCTAACTGCACAGTTTGTCCTAGGTACACGTGCTGGTCAACAACTTCTAGAAATGAGTTCTCCACATAAATTGGTATAGGTGTCACATAAGGAGGACTTGAAAATCAGTTTCAGCTCGTAAGGTCTGACTTAAGCTGAAGTCCTACCGTTTTGTGGAACACGCTGTTGCCGACTATTGTATTGTTATTAGTAATTGTTAGTTTTATTTTTGTTTTAATAATTTAGGTTATTGTTGTTGCGTGTTATTTCTTAACTTGTTTTTGTATGTTTCATATTATTGGCTCAGTGTGTTTTAACAAATAAAGATATTATTATTATTATTATTATTATTGGACATGAATATTGTCTTGTCCAAGTTCGTCTTAAGACCCACCTTTTGGAAAACTCTATCGAGATCTCTTAGCATTTGGCTCAAGTCTTCCAGCGACTTTGCCGTGACCACGATATCGTCAGTGACGTATTTGCCATTAATATAGATACAGTCTTTTCCAATCCAGAAGCTTATAGACATATTCCAGTAGAGCAGTAAACAGTTTTGAAGAAATTACTTCTTGTCTCACAAATGTCTGCTGTTGTGTTTTGAGTTCTGATTTTGAAATTGGGCAGATATTGTGGCTTTCTTGTACATACACTTCAACACTTCAATATATGGATAGTCGATTTGGCACCGCTGTAAAGCCTCAGGCACCGACCATGTCTCAACTGAATCAAAGGCTTTTTTGAAATCCACATACGCTAATGGTACATGACACCACATCGTTCTATGCAACGGAATTGGGCCGGCACTACCGAGGAAATACCTCTCGCTCGTCGAGCTTTGGAAATGAAATATATATTTTCTGACGTTAATAACGTTATGTAATATAAAAAAATACAATTATTGTGAATGTCATCCTTTGTTGGTGTGGGCGCCATGTGATCTCTGATTGGGGCTATTCCAATCTAGTCAAGTTTAATGCTAATGATCCTAGCCGTGCTTATTTTCCGCAAATTAGAGAGAAATTTATTTCCTGTCTCCAAACTTCACAATGTATCGATTACCGAACATCTCGAGCTTCTGGACATTTACCCTTGCTTTGAAGTGCATGCTGAACATGCTGTAAATTTAAGCTAGTTAAAGACGAGGCAGTATATTACACCAGAACCACTGTTCAATCTGTATAAAGCTGATATACACTTACACAATTCACGTCAAGGCCCTAAAACTCAGCAGAAGAGTCGCCATGCGATGTTGTACAGAATATTATTTGACACCCTTAGATATCCACATGATTGTAATGTTGATTTGTTACCCTCCTTCTCTTCTCTTCTTTAAGGGTCAACCAGCCTTAAACCTTATTAAAATATTCAAATCAATGATGTGTTTGTTAAATTGTCGGTCAGGTCGACACTTTCCAACATATTATCTGTTGGAAAGTATGTCGTCAGTGGCCCAATGCACGCCTATTAATTTATAAAGAAGCAACGAGTACCTAGTAAAGCTATAGTCTGATTTTATTCACAGAAATTTATGGCTGAGTTTGCAGCTCACAAAATGGAAAAAATATTTGGAACGAAATATCGAGTTGGCAGTCACTTTGATATCTTTGGTGAGTTTAAAGCGAAATGGGCTTCAAATTAGAGGTACATACTAGGTAAATTGCGGACTAGGTCTTGCGAGTACGAGTACGCCTAAAGACTCGATCCCAAAATCTGTTCCACATGCATTTAGAAGTACGTGTTTGTTAGCAGTAAAAAAGTATTATAAACGCTAAGTCTTTAGAGATTCGCGTTTTTTAGACGGACGCGTACGGAGTATTTATTAGACTTGCGCTCACGTTTGGACTCGAAGGGAAAAGAACCATCTTATTCATAACCTAATTCTTAGAAAATAGTAAATATAAATTGATTAAATTAAACACATGAAATTGAAAACATTAATTATGATATAAGTAAACTTATCATCTTTAGATGAAAATGATAAGTTATATTACACGACATCTAGAAATATTTTTTTGCCAAGGCCTGCCTGTAACACATCACCTCATGCCGGGGCAGGGCGGCGAGGTAGGTGCCAACTTTTCGTGAACATCTAGTAGTAGTAGTGTTAAATGAAAGTGTATCCTATGCTAAACGAAATAAAAATTACGAAATAACAACATTTAATAATAAAATTAATAACGGAAAGCATTAAATATAACTGTAATGTTATAAATGTGCCTATTGTATCAATAATTAACTAATCCTTTAAATGAGTAAATTAACAGATGTCCTTTTAAAATAAATAAATATATAATAACTCTTTATCGCTTGGCGCGTGCACAATACAAGCGCGTTTCACGTCTAAACACATTGTGAGCGCGTCCGAGCCCCGAGGCCCCACGAGTCCGTACGAGACTCGCCGCGGCTGTTCCGTCCCGATCGAGTACGATACTTCTAAATACTCGATACGCGTAAAGACTTCTCAAGTGGAACAGGTCTTTAGGCTCCGGCTGAAAACCTATTCCAGTATATACGCCTCACCTCTACAGTTCAAATTTGTTAATCCGTGTCTTCAATGGTTATTCTTTAACGATCGTTAAATATAATTTTTTTGTGTTATTAATGTTAACAAATCGTCATTATTATTATCATCATTGTCATCATCAACATCAAGCGTCTTTTAATGAGCGTTATAAGCACCACTTTCGTTCTGCTACTTTCCATCACATACCGATTATTGCACGAAAATCGTCTTCCCACATGGTAGGTGTTCGACCGACATTTTGTCTTCCTACTCTTGCTATATGTACAAAGTCCGTTTTATTTTATTATGTATCTTATGTATCCTCCAACCCCATTATCATTTACTGTGCACAGAAAGCAAATATAAAGTATACCTACAAAGTAGTATATTTTTGTGATTTCAAGTAACGAGTGAGATAGTGTCTGCAAGCAAAAGTTCCAAATTCTATTTTTCTTCCTAACACTATAAAAAGAAAGCAATGTTATTTTGTATACAGGTTATCAGACGTCAGGTACCAGTGACTGTTGGGTCAAAGATATGTTTCTTGTACCGTAAGTATTTTTGAAAAGAATTAGCATAATATCATTGTAAGGAGCAGGGGATGTACACGAGACCGGCGTAAAGTGAAAGCTGTGCTGTCCCGTTTCGTCCGGTGTGTGAGTAGCCGGTGGCTCATTGAAGTGAGGGTATGAAGGAGGGCAGTGCATCTGTATTGCCTCTGTGCAGAATGCAATGAATACGGTCATGAAAATGGCTCCCCTATTCTACAAAAAAAACAACTATGATTTAAAAAAAAAGTTGGACCATGAGAAAATCATTCAATTTAAGAAATTGTATGATGCGGAGGTGTGGTCCTGTACTACTAGTAAATAAAATACAATGCCAGTTTTGATTGAAATGAATCTTAATTACAGAGAACAAATTATATTTAATCTTTCCACTATAAGTAACACTATCTATCACCTACAAATTACCTTATAAAAAACGAGACACGCCATTTGTCAGAATGACATTAAATTTGTCTTATTATCTAATTATTCTAAACATACCTCATCGACGACCAGGCTGGCGCAGTGGTACAGGACTCGGGTAAGGTTTGAATCCCGCCTTGGTCGTGGATGTTTATCTATGTATTTTATTTGTATTTTTATAATAAAAAACTTAAATATATAAAATTTCTTAAATTTATAAAACATATTAAATATATTGTCCGTTGTCTAGTACCTACCCATAACACAAGTCTTTACGGTACTTAGCACGGGGCTAGGCTAACGTAGTGTGATATGTCCACAGATATTATTATTATTATTATTATAGATATCGCACAACTTCAAGTTTTAATGTAGTTCTTAATTGTTCATAACAGGTCTCATAATTTGATTAGTTAAACTAAGTTATTTTTATTTAGGATTTTCTCAATTCATTTACAACTATTGGACTAAATTGATCGTCTGCTTTATCAACTTAAAAGCTCTTTTCTAGCTTCGCGCATACAAACAATAGTTAATTACACAGACAACAGTAATGTCATAAATGATTTAGATTATTTCTACAGGTTTAATCTCATCTAAATCTTATTTAAAATAACTACATTATAATTTTTTTTCTTATTATCAATGATTAGCTAAATAAAAAAAGTATTTAAGACACAGACTTTTGATACAGCACACGGCCATTTTAATCTGTTCAAGTCAGACAACTCCGTAATATCCGAGGACGTCCATACAGCCAAAATATATTTCATAATAAATATTTTTCAAAAGTAACGGCTCTACGTATTATTTTTCATTAATTATTTGACTATTTTATTTAGGGTTTAGGGGACAAACAAGTAGTAGCAGCCATTTTCATCTCTACGGACGCCCAAAGACATCTGCATAATTGTTATGCAGATGCATTGCCCTACTTCCTTCTCCACCCTCTACGGGCCACCGGCTACTTAAATAACACACGAAACGCGACAGCACAGCTGTCACTTGCCGGTGTCGTATAAGCGAGAGTTTATTTAAAGTTATTTGTATATCAATGAATAACTTTTTCATAAAGCCTATCTTATTATAGCAGTTAGTTTCCAAAATCTACATTTAATACTAGTTGCTTTAGTAGTGGTAGCAAAACACAGTTTTGCATTCTGAACAACTTTTAATGCTTGAGACTCACGAACTGTTCCAAACTCACAATCATAACCATTACTTTAATTTGTAATTGCGTGAAAAACATAAAGTATCATAAATATTAATATGGGATTAACGAGTAAACCTTTTGATGATTAGTGACGGCCATAGACGACCAAGGACCAGATATATCCACAATACGTGTAAAATAATTGTTACAGACGTGTCCTTCTTTCATCCTCTCCAGTGGACCACCGACAACTCACATACCCCACGAAATACGACAGCATTGTTGTCACTTCACAGTAGGCAGGCAATAGCGTGTATGCGAGAGGTACCTCTGTCTGGGAGGACACAAATGCAGCAAAGTAACTACATCCAGTACCATCTTACATTATACCACCTTACAGGTACACCTTCACTATTTCACTCCGAGATGACGGAACCCATGGCTACACTTTACCCCCGCATTACATCCTCCCAACTTGTAAAGAAGCTTTAGAAGGAGTTTTATCTTTACTGTCGTTGAGAAATGATACACTGACGACCTTTAGAAGCAAGGCAAATAGGCAATTAAAAGCGCCCTTGATTTATTGTTTTTTAAGTGCCTTTATTTGCACAATTTATTTTTAATAAAAGACGACTGTGTTATATTACAGTTTTCATTTATTATGCATTTTTCATTTTAGATTTTAAGTTAGTATAATCTTTATAATATTATCCACGCATGGTATTTTAACGTGAATAACGACCATAAAATTACATCCATCGGACTTCAAAAATGGTGTTGTTATTATTATACATAATCTAATATTATACTGAAATGTTTATTAAATTAAATATATACGTATTGTATGAAACAATAAATCGCTTTGAGAATCGAATTTGTCGCCGCACATTTTAGGCCCTTTAGATATTCCGTTTAAGTCAATCTTATCGTGATAATAACTTTTAATCTATTCGTCCAAATTAGGTACTTAGTGTAAAAGACAAAGTTT
>LUGF01045604.1:116214-135761 GCA_001625245.1 Calycopis cecrops
CGTTTTAGTCAATCTTATCGTGATAATAACTTTTAATCTATTCGTCCAAATTACTTAGTGTAAAAGACAAAGTTTATCTACATTCAATAATTAAAGTGACAAATGTATCAATTTTCATAAGAGTTCGATAAATATTCTAAAACATCGTTAAAAAATATCCAATTTAATTGAATGTTTGGTTCACTATTTTGGTCATAGTGACTTACACATAAAAGATAGATATATGCTGTCGCGGGCTTTTATTTAGAACTACTTAAGATAAATAATCCTACAGTAATTATCTTTGTGTAACTCCAACGATTAGAGCAGCGCACGACAATATTGCTCTCAGGGGGCTGATTTTTTTCTGACTTACTTGACAGTTATCGTTATATTATAACCAAATTATAAAAAAATCCCTATCAATTTTAACTTATTATATTTTTCTGATATGAAAGCTATATTACTATAAAGTTTCATGAAAATCCGTTCAGTAGTTTTTGTGTGAAAGAGTAACAAACACACTCACAAACTTTCGCCTTTATAATATTAGTAGGATAATAACTCCATTTTTGAAGTCCGAAATCCACGCGGGCGAAGCTACGGGCGGAAACTACTTATAGTTTAGTATAGCTTTCGGTTCGGTTAAGCTACGACGTCAAGTTTTAATCGACAGCTCTTATTAAAATCTGTCGGTTATACCGAAAATAATATAAAGAATTTTCATTTTTTATTGCAAATAATATTTATTACTTTTATAGTGTGTAAGTTTAATACACAAATATAAAAAAAAAAATAAAAATATGAAAAGCTTATTCGAAGTAGTCTCCATTGGCTGCAATACAGTCCTTTAATCGTTGAGGCCAGTTATGAATAGAAGCACGCACTCGTTTCATGGGGAAATTCTTCACTGCCAATCGTATGTATTATTTTAGGAACTCCAAATTATCGTGGCGTTATAGCAAGCTGTGCTCTCTAAAACTGACCATAAATCATAACCCAGCGGATTAAGATCGGGACTAGACGACGACCAGTCTTCAGCTCTGATGAAGTCCGAGAATTTCGCTTCTAAGTCCTAAGTCACCTCTTAAAATACTCGACATGGTTCTAGGTACTATCCTTATTTCCTCTCATAAAATTTTATAATAAAAAACTCATAAAATTTTTTGCTTTCGGACCAGATTTCTTCGAATTCTTTCCCTTACTGCTATGACCACCTTTTTCTCACAAACACTACGTGGACGGCCAGATCTTTCTCTGTTGCAAACAGAGGAAGCCTCATTGCACCTATTAATAGCCCGGTACACAAATATTTGACTAATACCAAGTGTATGGAGTGTTAAAAATTGCATTTGGTTCCATACCTTCTTTGTGTTATGCTAATCTGTTTATTGACTACCCGACGGTGAACAATTTCACGAGAGAACTGTTTCTGAAATTCGTCAGTTTGTCAACTGTCAAATTTAAACCATTCTCACACCAATAGAAAGATACATTTCAGGAATTTATATTATATTTTTATAATAAAACAACTTCAACGGGCCTTAGCGCGGATTATTTCATTTTTTACAAGCCCGTGGTTTGAGAAGTATTCCAGCAACCATGATCTCGGGACTCATGGATTCATATGAAAGATGTTCGTTCGTCACTAGCTATTAAAAGTACACGAAGATTATTGATTATTTAGTTGTTCCGATAAACGCTAAAAGTTCTTACTATATCATTTATAGATATCCTCCTGAGCTAGAGCATATTAACGCTTGATATATATAAATAAGTGTGTGCTTTAGACCACAATAAGTGAAGTAAGACTTATTTTTTTTTTAATTTTTAGATTTTCATTACCGTAATTACAATGACACAACATGTCATATGATATTTATTTTTTATATACAAAGGCCGCGGTCCGAATAACGCTAACAGCGCCATTAGTGCGATAAAGCCCGGTCCGTTTTGTGCTTAGAATGATCATGTGAGGTCACGTGTCGTCATATATGACGTCATCTGTCAAGCTAACGGCGCTCACGATTCGCGCATATGCATCGTGAGTATAGCTGTCACAAAGCTGTCATTGCTGTGAAATCCGGGAACCATATTATATATTTAAATTATTTGTGATTAAAGATAGATTATAGTTGTGATAATGGCTGATTTTATAGACCTGCAGGTCTATAAATTATATTTTTGGAGTCTAAATATAAATTAATTACGTTATTATACGTATATTGATTATGTTAAGACATGCGTGCTGACACTGAGCGGTCCGAATCAAATAGTATCGTAAGCGCGCGTGAGCGTTCTAACGATTCGGTTCGACTTATTATGACGTTTGCATTCTGAGCACCGTTAGCGTGATTCGGACCGCGGCCAAAAAGTTTCACGTAAATCAAATTTGAAATTTGAATTTGAATGACAACTTCCATTGGCCTCGCCCGATGTGTGATGTTTTGTAACGCTCTCATCAGCTTACTCCCAATGTAAAGCGGGCGTATAGAAGTTTTAATTCAATAATCTTATTAGCTGAGTTCACCGACCTTCGAAGTAATTGTGCTACAACCCTCTGTGATTTCAAAATAGACATCATTCTCATGAGTCATGGTTCCATACCTAATTGTGGGCAAATTACCTTCCTACCGTATAGGAGATTCATAAATTGAATAGTAAAATTAGTAATGACGTTATCGGAGGTGGTAACATGAGTAATGATCTGCATAATCGCTTAGGCGTTACGACAAATCGCCCTATCACGTGACCCGCCATCATTTATTCAAGCCCATCCGACCAGGCTCCGTAGAGCCTACCACTAAACAACTGCTATATAAATATCGTATATTAGAGGCGAATGAATTGATGTGAGCGGTTCAATTTATATTGGGTAGTGTGTGTGTTTACGTCCAATCAATTTTATGTCCTGCGCGGATGTGATAAAGTTCGTTTTATCACGTGATAACGACAGGGTCGAAGTGAATGTTTACTATTTTGGACTCGTGTAACTTCTTGTAATTGAATGGAGTCGATTCATTTTAGTGTTATTTTATTAATGTTCTATGGCCACTGTAAATAAAGGGAGTTTAGCGTAACGTTAACTTACAACGGTCTGTCAATATTGAAACATTTCTACGTGCGAACAGTACAGTCACTACAGATCGATGCTATTAAAAAGGCACCATCGACATTTGAGGAAATTATTGAAAAGTTTTTAAGTAACAATAGTAAGAGGTAGTGCTGTAATGCATGCATGTAGTCGGCACGACCGGGGAGGTACCTCTCGCGATACCGGCGTAAAGTGACAGCCGTGCGGTCGCGTTTCGTGCGGTGTGTAAGTAGACGGTGGCCCATGGGGAAGGAGGGAGGGGGGCAACGCATCCTCTAGGTGTAACACGTATAACCTCTATGCTACTGGGTAGTAATGAAAATGGCTCCGACTGCTCGTTTGTCCACTATACAATAAAAAAAAATTGCAAGTCACTACGAGGCGATAGACTTAGAATTGTTCTCACATGGATAGATTTATTTTTATTGTCAAATAATGTGAATTGTCACCTAACCCTAAAGTAAATCTTAGATAAAGAATATGAATGAATGAATGATGAATGAATATACTTTATTGTACACTTTATACAAACATGAATCTTAACATAAGAAACAGAACAAAAAATAGTAAAGGTACACCATGGCGGCGAATAATACTTTTTCGAAAACGATAAACAATATGAACTATATGAAACAACCGAACTTATTTATTATATTGTGCTTTACAAATTACCGAAAAATCTCAAAAGTTTCTGAAGCTACTTGCTACTAAATTTCATAAATAAGCAAACCCATATTAATTTTTTTAACAAATTAATATTTGTAGATAGTTTGTAAGGTTTAAGTCGGAGCCATTTCTATGACTACCGACGACCATAGACACTCGCATAGAGGCTATACAAATGCGCTACCCTCCTCTCCACTCCCACCTCCATGGGCCACCGGCTACTTACACACCGCACGAAACGCGACAGCACAGCTGTCACTTTACGCCGGTCTCGTGTGGCACTCTCCTCTCACTCCTCCTTACGAAGTCCTCTTCTTTTTTTACTGTTCCTAGGAGATCAATCTGTTACGGTTGAATAGATTTTTTTTATAGTAGGTACAAGGAGGCAAATGAGCAATCGGAGCCATTTTCATGTCTACCGACGCCCATAGACATCCGCATAGTTTATAAACAGATACGTTGCCCCCCCCCTCCATGGTAATATTGGTATACTCGTTTGGTAGTAAACGTTTACATTCAACTCAATAGTAGATCCACAGCTTCGTGAATCTACATGGGCTCACAAATTAAAATAGGAAAATTCGGGAAAAAATTATGAAAATACGACTATGATTTTCTATATAAATAGTTGTAAATATTCTGCAAATTAGTCATTAACTATTTGGACTTATGTAATAGATTTGTAACATTGTATGGGGACTGTGAAGGAGTTAGGTAACTAACCATGGGAATGTCATTATTCACCCCATACTCATACCGGTACAGGATGTAAAACGCTATCATATGAGGAAGGTTTATGCTTAAGTCTTTAAAGTCGTCAGAATTACTTCACCGTCGCTACTGTCTGACTTATTTTATATAACAATGAAACCAACTTAAAAGCAGGTACGTATGAAACAAATGGAAAATCCTAGGACATTTATAAAATAAAGCACAATAGCTGGCGCAAATAAAGAATCGCAAAATTCATTTTCGCACTGGGAATAGCAAAAATACTCATTATAAAGGAAACACAGAAAATGCATCGTTAACTTTAATAATCAGTGGAGTGTGCTCGAGATTAAGTACAGAATTTAAAGATACAGCGGAGCTCTTGCCAACGCCAAGTGACCCTTGCGTCCCGTCTTCAGCTTGCTACGCTAGGAACAACGTTTTGTTTATATATTAACCTAGTTTCTATCTAGCAACGCTTATTTCATTGAATGTAGTAGCATTACTCGCTATAAATACCTAACCAGTCTTATGGGACGTTACTTAAACAATGGACCAGTGGATTTTATATTTAATTGATTTTCGGTACTCAAGGTCGTACTCGATGTTATGTCTATGTCAAGTCAATCTATTGATCATATTTTTGGAGATATGTCTTATTTCTAAGAGCTACAGCAAACACGAGACTATAAGAGCGACTTTGCGACTGAGAATTTTTTTTTAAATTGACATTAATTGACACACATTAGCGACTAAATCACCGCGCCTGTCGTATTGAAGTGTGCGCTCCCCGCGTCTAGTCGCTGCATTCAGCTTATAAAAAACAAGTAAATCGCCGGTCACTGCGTCTAAAAGTCTCGTGTGTGCTGTCGTCCTAAATTCTCAGGTCTAATTCAATAACATGAAGTTACACTGTCATTTTGTTACCGGATCGTGATCGAACGTGTCATTGACCGTTCATGATATAATTACAGAGCAAATCACATCTCAATGGTGTTACAGAGCTGTTTTCCAAAGAACACAAAATATTGGTTCCCCTCCTAAATTAATTTGTTTTCGTTTGTATAATATATTGTGCATTCAATAACATTATTTAAAATTGACTGCATATTATTAATACATCCACTACAACAACTTGCTAAGAAATGCGCTTCTTTGAAGACATCCAACAATGGAGTTTAGCTTGATACTATAAACACACATACACGATTTTACAGCAACCAGCTGAATTTCAAGTTTGAAATTCTATTAGAAAGATTTGTTAAATCGCTTTAAAGCAAGCTGAGGATCGGAAAGTGTCCCCTGTTCCAATTAATTAATTTCAGCTTGGAGGGACGCCAATTGGTACCGCAGCCTGAGCAAACAATGCTATTTGAGCTGATGCGAGTGCGGTTTAAAAAGCAAACTCGCTTAAGAGTCCCAATGGGAATTGGTTTTTATCGTTATGTTTGTTAGGTATGTATGTATACCTACATAGAATGGAAATGAAACGTCGGCGTCGTTGTTATCTTACATATTTTATATATGTATCCAGCTTATTACATACTAGCTGCGCCCTGCGGTTTCACCCGCGGAAATTTCGATTCCATCGAAAATAGAAAATCATCCCATGGTATTCCTTAGGAACATTTTTTCGGGATAAAAACTTTTCTGTGGTAATCCATGTTACCTTCTGTGTGTGCCAAATTTCTTGAAAATCGGTTCAGCAGTTTTGCGTGAAGGAGTAACAAACCAACAAAAAAACAAACATACCTACTAACTTTCGCATTTATAATATTAGTAGGGCAATCTTAGATAGTATAATTTTGTATTTCAGATTTAGATAGAGAGAAATGGTTGTGAAATCCAAAGGAGTTTGAAGAAAAGTTTTTGTAAACATTTGATAGTTATTAATCTTTATTTGTGAAAAGATTATTGAATTTTTAGTAAAGATATCGGTCAAATATTGTGAAAACTACTAAAACGAAAAATGGAGCTAGTCGCTATAACACTCCTAACACGCGTTGCTGCAAAAAAGAAACATAAAATATTTGTCACATTGGAAAAATCTAACTAAAAATACAAAATATTTTTTTATAAACTTACTAAAACTGTGAACACTCGCCGAATCATACACAGTGCAGGGCCACTTACCGAATCTTAACTGCAAGGGTCATTGTATAGTCAATTTATTTCGTCCTGTCCATTGCAGCACACGCTATATACAAATACGCGTGTGTAGCGTGTATTACGATAATTCACTTATGGCTGAAAATTAGTAAGAAAAAGAATGAATGCGTGAAAAGTGGAGATTTTTTAGGCATTAAAAATAAGTTCGCCTAATCGAATCTGGATCTGCTCTTATATATATAAAAAATTTAGGTCATGTAATTGTTTAAAATATATGTCTCTATTATTTTCTGGAGTACACGTCAGCAAACATGCTATAAGCACAAAGAGTATTTTAAGATATAACTTTTCGCTTCGGCCGGCAGTCCCTATGCCTGTTTTTCTATAAGAGTAAGTAGTGCATTAGCCTTATTGAAAATTGAAAGAAGAACAGGTAAACTGCCTATTACATCTTCACATTTATTGTTACACATGTATAAGTCTTTTTAAGAGGTAGAGTCATGCTGCATTACAGCGGAATAGGGCTGGCACGACCGGGGAAATACCTCTCACTCACATGACACTGCTGTAAAATGACTGTCGCGTTTCGTGCGGTGTGTTTCCCATTGGAAGGGAGGAGGAAGGGAAGGCAACGGATCTACGTAACAAGCATGCAGGTATATATGTGCGTCAGCAGTCATCAAACGGCTCCGGTTTCTCGTTTGCCCCCTATTATAAAATTATTAAAAAAAATATAAAGTTTTCTCTTTTTAAATGATGGCCAAAGCGAAAACTAAAATACTGAACATGCAAAAAGTATAACGAGTAAGTGAACAACAAAGCCAAATGCCTTTTTCACAATAAAAATGCACAAGTTTCACAACAATAAAAGTTTTACACAGATTCTCAAAAGATAAAGTTTTGAAATTTGAGCAGAGAATAAGTTTTTTTCAAGTTGGAAGACAGATTTTCATTTTACGAAGAATTTTCGTCCAGTAGTTTATATTTTTTCGCTCCTTGATTGAATATAATATTACACTTCTTTGTTTTATGCGCTAAGAGAGTGCAATGCAACTTATTGTTAAGACTTTTATTAATCGAATTTCAATAGTAGAGACAACCAACAAATTTACTTTCTATACGGTCTCTATAAATTTATACAAATCTTATACTTATGGCATAATGTGTCAAGCCTCACAATGTTTTGCAGTAAATAACTTTGTGTGTATTTTTTAACTTTACTTTACTTATTACTTAATATTTTTCTCTTAAACTGGTAGTGTGTAAGTTTTGGGTGAGCATTGATTTCATACGGATCGGCGAAAAAAGACTGGCCACTAAATGTGGGCGTGTCAGATAAGTTTGGAGTCACTCAACCTGCTACGCCTGTAAACCAAAACACTTTGATCCGCTTGATCTGAGTTTGTTTCGCTACTTTTGGGGTTAAATTGAACAGATGGAATACTATTTTTAAAGATCAATGAAAATATATTTTAATTATAATATTCTCATTTTATACAAACTATGAACAATTTTATTTCTTTTTATTAAAATATTTTATTTTATTTTTATATTCAATCCTATACTAGACTGAGAGGGAGTGATAAATTTGTCATGTCGCAAATAGTGATCATGATGGATTATAATTATCATAGCCATAGTGGATTTGAAAAGAAATCCAATCGCGTACAGACCAATAAATCAATTAAACAATGCAACGATAGAAGTATCGGAATTCGAACGGTCCCTGGAAGTTTGCCAGGATCGTGCCTAAAACAACAGTAGTTCGACTGCAATTGTCTGAATTAATGCAGCAGTTTGATAGATCACTTTGCAGTGGAGACGCGAAGGCGAGGATAGATGATGTTATTACAGAAAATTTACATACAGCGATTGTGAATTGTGCTTGGCGATTTAAAAATGGAATCGCTTAGGAACTTTTAATTGACGTTGAAATATGGTTAAAGTGAAAAAAAAAAAAATATTTTTTTAATATGGCTTGAATTAGCATGAAGTTCTTGACCCGACGTGATGCTAATAAAGAATTTAGGATTGTTGATTATAGTGGATATGGTGGCGGGGAGTCGCTGGATGTAAGTGGCTCGTGATTTCGTGAAGAAGACCTTTGACGTTCTACGGGGGAAGACTATCTCTAAGAGAAGACATCCTTTAGCTGGTGAAGATTATTATAATGATGATGATAATTACGATTATTTTGATGCTAGATAGGAATGATTTTGTATAGAACAAACGCCTAGTCTTTTCTAAATGAAGGGCGCGGGTTTGTTCATTGGCCGTACAGTTACATGTGATACCGTTCATTACAGCGATACACATTAGCGAGTGTGCGAGCGGCGTAGACGACGTCTCCTGATTTATCGGACCACCTCCTGCCCTTAACGACACACCGTGATGTACGGCTGGGACATGTGATATGTGCCACAAGCACAAGCTGAAGCGATTTCCTTAATCATGTAGCCTTAATATATTTTTTAAATTTATTGTTATCTCTTTTATTATCTTATTTCCACGATTGCGATATGATTGCACAATTCTGACGACGTAGTAGGGAGTGTTCAGAATCATTCCTCATCAGATCCCAAGAAGAAGTCTGGCCTTGTCCCGAGACTAGCCTGTCGCTGGACGCTGTCCTCTTGCCGTAAAATCCGGGACACTCAAATTATAGCAGCTGAAGGCACCCGACCAGCGCCGGGTCTAGGTGGGGGCTTAGGCGACTGGAACTACGGAGCCCGTTAGGTTTAGAGCCCTTGAAAAAGCCTTTTCAACACCAAGGCCTCCAAGCTGCAAGGCTCCATCAGAGCATAATCTGGCGCTGCACCCGATATAGGTCTAGGGCCCATTCGGGCTCCTAGATGTCATATGAAAATGTATTCCCATTCATTAACAAAAAAAGTGGTTTTTACTAGGTAGGTACACACTCCACAATAGATTTTTTTCTTTTAAAGTAACACGAGAATTTGACAACGAGACAATTCACAAAATACTTATCATTGCTGCTATCCAATTTATTAGGATCATCATACACCATGCAGATAAAATATAGTAAACAAGAGACGAGGAATAAAATCAAAATAATTTGGACCATCCACAAAAAAACGGTAACAGCCATCTGTACAGAACAAAGAGAATTATTCCAAGATGAAGTCAACCGCGTTATTGTAGCACAAACGGACAGTCAAGATTAATGCCTATAGTAATTTACACACGCATTTTTGTTTTCACTGATCTTTTTATTACAAATATATCGTATAAACTCTTTGTAAACGTTGTTAAATAGGTTTGCAATGAAACAAAGCTCGATATATCCTGTGGAACATACGTCATGAGACCATAAAATTTCAACAAGAATGCAAACATCAGACAATGCACGAGTTTGGCTTTATTTGGTTTTGTTAGGTAAACCACATCAAAAGGTATGTTGCTATAATTTGTTTATCTAGTCACATTGTTGGAATCATTTCATACTTGCTACAAATACGTTTCCCCTATGAAACCACGGAGGTTTAAATTATTTCAGAACTCAAGTTATCAACTGGTTTTATTCGGTTCGAAAAATGTTTCTTTTCCATAGCTACATAGCTACTGATCCAGACTAATAATTTCATTCAATAATTCAACCTTCAGTAGTCAGAAGACGTGTGTGTGTGCGTGTGTGATGTAAATATCTTGTAATTATGACGCGTGACGTTCTTTGGGGGACTAACATTGTTTACATACTTTTTAATACGAGATTATACGAGTAGTGGGAGATATTTTCGTGACATCCGCATAAAGATTTTACATGCCCAACCGTTGATCTCATTCCCCTTATATTCTTAAATTATCATTATTTTAATTTCATGTTTAAATTGTACAATCGTATTTAAGCGTTAAGTTGAATTATTTATTTGGTTAGTAGGTTTCTGAATCGAAGTCAAAAATAAAGCGGATCGTTCCAGAATTACCTGACACACCAAATTTCCATAAAAGCCACGTTATATGAAGCAAACCTGGTAGGTCAACAAAGGAGTTTCCATTTAATTAATTCGAGTAATACTGAGTAATACCTTTCTCATAAATATTGAATAAGCGGGATCCTGTAAGGAAAGTAATTTTAACGAAGTCCCTAAACCTCTTACGTAAGTGACGTACTAAATTGCTACTTGTAAAAATATTATTGCTGACGATACATTGACGAACGAGAATTTTCCACTAACATTAGGGTTGTAGGTCAATATTTTCATTCATATTTTCGTACATATTCATGATTATTATCGTCCTAAATATGATACTCATTCGTTTTTGAATATTTCATGACCGCAATTTGAAAAATATATTTTTTGTCTTCATATTTTTTTTTCACAACCAACAAATGGCTAGTGTACTTTAAACCAGAGCATGCAGAGGTTTTGCCCCTTAAGCACACAATCATTTAGACTCAGGTTTATCTATATGGAAAGTTTAGAAATAATGATTCATAACGTCATTTTGGTTTCAGCTTATGCAAATGTTTCTGGACAATAGTGATGTACAATTAGTTGCATGAGGTTTCGATTTCTCTTGATGCTTGCCTGTAAGCGATGGAATGACCTGAATGGAAAAGTCTTACCTATATTTAAACGGTCTTTACGCATTAGTAGTACTAGCTTTAGGAGCTTACCTGCTTTTGTTTAAATGATCGGCAATGCGCCTGCAAAGCTTCGAGTTTTGCGGATGTCTATGGGCGGCGTTAGTCATCTATCATCTGCTTGTTTGCTCTCCAATAAAAATAAAATAAAAAATATTTTTTTTCATAGCACAAGGCCTACCGACGCCCATGGACATTCACATGATTGTTACGTAAATACGTTGCCCTTCTATCATCCCCTCCCCCCCAATGGGCCACCGGCTACTCACAAACCACACGAAACGCTGTCACTTTTCGTCGATATTAAGTGAGCGAGAGATACTTCCGCGGTCGTGCCGGCCCAATTCAGTTGCATAGGATGTAGCAGCAAAGGATGCACCATGCATGGCATTACCTCCTCCTATGCAGCATGGCACAACCTCTTCCTAGACCTAGATCTCTTCCTAGTACTAGCCTTATGATGATGCTAGTGAGTTAGTAACACTCGATCCAATTCTCCCTGTTTATATCCATTTATTGGGAAATTCCTACAAAACCACAATTTACGATTGTCATGACTAACACCTAAAACGGTTCACTTATTCCGTGTTCGGAACACATTAGTTTAATTTTAGCCATCGAATGCTGCGGTCTGCCCAATAGCTCGGCTTACGCGTTGAATTTAGTCCGGTGGTTTTAAAATTAAACTTAAATAAGACGGCTTAATGCGTTTTATGATGACTTCTATGCATTATTATCTCATAATATTAGAGCTCCGTTGCCAAATGACAAAAAACTGAACCCTTACACGTTCGTTATGTCTGTCTGTCTGTCTGTCCATCAGTCCGCATGTTACAGTAATTTTTTTCCGAAACTATTGGGACTACGTAGTTGAAACTTTGTAAGTTGATGTATTTTGTGAACCGCTATTTGAATTATAAAAATATAAAGAAGGTGAGGGATGTCAATGAAAAGGTCTTAAAAAATGACATTAAGGTTACTGTAACCATTTGTCGTCTACGCTTCCAGTGGAAAAATGAGTGNCCCCCCCCCCCCCCGCCCCTCTAACTTAAAACAGGAGAGTGAGAAATCTAAAAAATATATATGCTGTAGATCTTAACGAAAACTTTCAACAAAAATTGGAGCGAGATGTCATTATTAGTTTTTGAGAAATAATACATGTTCAAAAAACGCAATTATAACTTTGTCGTTCATACAAACGCTATGAAAAACCAATTTAATCTATTTTCTGGTAAAAAATGTCGCAAAAAAATGTAATACCTATAATATAAGCCCAAAATATTTTTTTGAAGAATAGAGAGAGTTGTTATAATCGTAATAAGCTATAGATAGTTAATGTAAGAGAGTAAACTGTGTTAGACCGAAATAATCTTTGCCACAAAATTCTCGTCGACCGTCGATTAGATTGAAGATTAGACGAACTTATTAATTATTGTTCGTTGAGAGTTGACCGTCTTGTCCTTAATGAAGTAGCCTACTATTATATCTCTGACACACATACAATCGCATTTCGCAATAATTATAGTATTACTTAAGTAAGTGGCAAGATCTTATCTAATCATTCACTCATTCATTATTCAAATACACACAATTTCACGGTTTGCTCAGGACAGATTCTAAACTAACGAAAAATAATGCGTTTAATTGTGAATGGTTTGTACAGTTCACAGTTTTCCGACAGTTTACAATATCGCGAGTTATTTTGTAAAGTAACGATTTTTACAATCTTACGGTGACATATTCACAAGTCAAGTCTTTGTTAAATAACGACGAACATGATTGGTAAATGATAATTGATGCAAATAATGCATATAATTAACACAATTCTAATCTATTATATTACAATTATAAAACGATTCCCCAAATGTGCACCATCACAATACAATAAATCGCAATTATTTAAAGAGTAAAAAGCAAGTTGTCAGTCGGGACGGCACCTTAAGACAAATGATGACGCCTCTCCTCTAAACACATTAATATCAATTAGCTGTGCCCATAACGTTGCAACGCATTGTTTCTTACAAAATGGCGTTTCTTGGCTACTATAATAAATAAATTGATTCATCCAAGATTTATGGTTAATTAAAATTTATATTGTTCGATTGAGTCATCAAATTTACCCTTGTCAATAGAATAATTGAAGTTAATTGACGAAAGTGGTTTTGCAAATATAATTATTGTCTTTACCTTAATTTATATTATACTTTGTGCCCGCGACTTCGCACACTTTAAATTCGAAGTTATTATATATATAAACCTTCCTCTTGAATCACTCGATCTGATAAAAAAATCCAGTAAAATCGGCTGCGAAATTATAAAGGATAGGTAATTTTAAAGCATACTTAAATATACACAAAAGGCAGGTTTAGGTTTTATAAATTCTAGTATAGTTGAGGGAAATCTGAACGTTTAGATTTGTAATTGTATTTATTTCTGTATTCCAAACTAGCTAACTGTACCGATTTTATGTATGAATAATCGGATTCAGATTGCTAGTTTTAGAAGTAGAATAGGTAGTCAAAAAGTTCATGCCATGAACTTTAAGTTTCTTTATTTAAATAGAAAGTTCCATCGAAATTCATTTCATTTTATCATTTCATTTCATTCTACCGGAGTTCGAATTCGGGACCTCACATCTGTAGTTGGACATGCTTACCACTAGATCACGAGACAGCCAATCAACAGCACAATAAAGCCATTTAATGTAGATCTAATTAGATGATAAACATTCGTGGATTTGATTGCTTTTTTGCACTATATATTATGTATTATATACGCTTTGTTTTTATGAAGTTCGTATTATTATGTAGATTATATTTGCTGGTTTTAGAAATACAAGGATAAAGTTGAATTTGAAACATATTAGTTTTAGTATTTTTTTATTGATACCGATTTTGAACCTTAATTCATTTGTATATACGGACAATTTTATGAAAACTGAAAATTATTTCAATCGTACATTAAAACGCCAATAAAAGTCAGAAAGAAAAATGATAACCGGCACAAAATATTACTGCAATGCTAATTACGGGCTGGCAATCAATCTTGTATGCTCTGACTGCAACAAAATTCATTTGGATTCCGTTTAATTACTGATAGGTATTAAGGGTTTTATTAAAACTGTATCTGTTTAAATGTAAATTTAATGGTGATCTGTTTGTTCAGATCAATTCAGTGATTGTGTAATTTTACGTTGGAGATATGAGCTAAAAAAATGATACCAAATTGGCATGCGATCATCAACGACAGTCCCTATCACTACACGACTCTTTCAATGATGCCTATAATATTTTTAAATCTTTAGGAAACGAAATATTTATTTCATAACAAAAAAGCAAAATTAATTATTTTATCATGTAATGCCTCTGGCTGGACAAAATAGTTTTTTATTTTCAGAACATATTTTAATATAACAACTTAAATGTTCATTTAATAATAAATCACTTTGATAAAATGTAAAAATAAATTACTTAGGTTACGTTAATTAATAGATACTTATTACTATCTCAGTGTTCTTTTTAACGATTTCTTTCTATATAATGCTACTGATCAAAATTTGAAAGTTGATAAACCTGATAGTTATTGGTTCAAAACAAAGAACAGAAATTCTAATCCTAATAATTGTACTAGTAATTCCTAATCATTTCAAGTGTTCATATTTAATTGAGATGAAAACTTTGTTTCAACACAAAGACAAAACTGTAAATTTTTGTATTTAATTAAGAGGCAGGATTTAAATTTTCATTTCTTATGCAATAATGACTAGGTAGTGAATTCATTGACAAAATTTATTCGTTACAGTATCGCTGTACCACTTCTATGAGCTAAAGAGAATAGGCACAATAGAAATTAAAAACAATAATTTACTTACATTTGGAAAAATATAACTTTAGGGTAAAATTATTTTTAACAAACAAAATTTTAATAATGAGTATCTTATATTTATTTTCACAAAAGTAGAATGACAATAAACCTTACAAAGTTATACTTTTATAGAGTTACTTGAGAAGGAGAAGAAGTTAAAAAAGACAAAAAGTAAGAGCACGAAAAATACAAACCCTAATCTTTTTTATTTGTTACACATTTCAGGAGAATTACTTATCCATACAAGTTTATTAATGTCTATTATTTGGCTAGATTGGATAAATTCATATAACTTAGGCTTATCGGCGGGAGCAATACTCGGTGTCCTTCCTATTATCCACACGGAATCTGTAAAAATAAATTAGCGGGTTACTTGGTATTCATTTTTATAAATTTTATTTATTTATTAAAATTAATTCAATTGGTCAACTCTATAGAAACTAGCCAGCTACAAACAGAACACAACTGTCATGTTATAGTTCTTTTTTTTGTTTTGCGGGGAAAAGCATTTACGCACTGCCACCGGTGTTGGGTGAGATGCAATCGCAGATGAACCGAATACTCATTAAAACCCCGCGGACCTCGGAATCCTCCAAAATAGATGGGCTGGTTCGACTCTTTATCAGCCCCTTCTCAAGTGGAAGCCATGCAATTGGGTCAGCTCCATCCTAACCTCTAAATCAACAGTTACAGATCTAAGCCGCACTCCCATCCGTCATCTAAGAAGCAGGCCATTCTCCTCTTCCTCCTCTCTGGCCCGCCTAGCGGCCTACTTCAGAATAATTACTGTCTCGCATAAAGAGGACATCGGCAGGATCTGACACTCGAGTATTGAGCAGAAAACGCTTGAAAGAGCTCGGTTCCTACCAGCGCCGCTACCAAATGTTTGTTTTAGTATACGTGGTTATAAGTATACTTCTCTGTTCCCTTATCTCCTATTTCCGTTGGGACACAGTCCGACGCGATATGAAAGCAATTGGGCGCGTTACCGACGCGAGGGCTCAACGTGCTGAACACACAGGAGTGTGACAGCCCTAAGCTCCTGACTGACTGACATCAAAATACCAATACCACTTGTACACCAACGGGTAACTAACTAGGTACGTATATGCAGTAAGAGGTAGTGCCGCATTGCATGCTTGTGTGCAGCCGGCACGACCGGGGAGGTACCTCTTGCTTACACGGGACCGGCGTAAATTGACAGCAGCCATGCAGTGTGTAATTAGCCGGTGGCCCATAGAGGTGGGAAGAGAAACGAGGGCAGCGCATCTGCGTAGCCTCTATGCGGATGTCTATGGGCGTCGGTAGTCATGAAAATGACTGCTCGTTTGCCCCCCTATACCATAAAAAAGCCCAATTCTGCTGCAATACAGCGCACCTCTCTCTTACATGATACCGCCATAAAGTGACAACTATGTGGCCGCAATTCATGAGGTTCTAGTGTAACAGGTAGCTCATTGTAGGGGGGGAGGGGGGCGAAAGGAAATTTTTGCTGTCTGCTTCTTTGCTCCGCATACTATTAAAAAAAAAAACGCTTACTGCTATAATTATTAAATATATGAACTTAAATTTTTACTTAAAATGGAAACGGTTTTACCCTTGGTGTTGTTGTTTTCACCGTGAATGCAGTCGTACATAACAGCATACTTCTCATTGTCGACGAACAGAATCGTCAATGTAATTTGAACAGTTTGTCTTGGATCTTAAGAAAAATAACGAAGTTAATTATACCTTTATAATATGAAACACGAAATTTTTTCAGATTGTAACTATGATACAAAATCAAAAAAACTTGTGTTTTTGGAAGAACTCCTCCGAAACGGATCCAACTATTTTTAAGAAATGGACTGTCTACTTGGTATCCCAGAAAATAAAATTTATTTCATCTCGACTTTTTCACGGTATTTATGGTGCAAACCATGTAAGTTTCTATCCCAGGGTATGTTATAATCGCTAAATACTAATATTATAAAGAGAAAGCATTTGTGTTTTTGTATGTGTGGTTGTGTTTGTATGTTGTGTTGTTTTCTAAAAAAACTACCGAACCGATTTCAAAAACCATTGTATTTAACCATTAAATTATAAATCTGCATTTTCTCTGTGTGACAAAGAAATTTCCAGAAAACTCGGTATCTCTAATAAAAATGCAATATTGTGTAACCTGTTAGACCTCTGGTGTTACGGTTGTCTGTAGGCGTTGGTGATCACTTTACATCAGGTTATCCAATTGCTCGTTTACGTATTATGTTATAAAAAAACAAAGTATCTGTCATTGCGCTGCCGAAACTCTACTATTGATGATAGAACAAAAAATATTTTACAGTCTTCTAGAAGGTCAACATAAAATATTAATATCTACATTAAATGTAATATTATGCAACCCCGATAATTTTTTATGTTAAGTAAAATACTTTTAAAAATTATAAATCTTACATTTCATTCAAAAGAATTTATAGAATTTAAATGAACTGAAATAATACTTTTCTGTTCTGTTGTTATAGTCCGACTTAGTCCATTTTCCATTACTACGAGATCAGTATAAACGCGGGTAAAACCGCGGGGCATTGCTAGTAATTCATATACAGCTCTGCTACTCTACGTACTTCTGACATTGCTGCACAGTTTCACTCGAGTAAGCCTAGGTTTTCTAATCCTAGCCTAATCTAATGACATGATTTTTTTCCGAGATAAACTCCAATAAAAAAAAGTTCTAAAAACAACAATTTTTTATGGATAAAGTAGGTACATCTTATTTCATTCTTTAATAAGATATTAGACGGTTTTTATTTACATTATTGTTTTTTTTTACTTACACCCGGTGGACACAGTGAATAATATTTTTCCATCTGGTTGAACTATACCCTCCCCGTCCACGAAATTGTGTTGGTGTTCAGGTACGTCTATGCTGTTCACCCTAAATATATTTCCATCTAGAGAATATTTCAAGGTCAAGCACTCTTCAGCGGTCTCGAAGTGATTTGGGTAACGTGCTATGTCACTCCATACACCTGAGGCAAACTGAAACGGAAGATTGAGACTGCGGCTATTTTCAAAATAGGCATTATTACCTTACCTTTAATTTGCATTATTTTTATTGCACATTATTCTTGTAAGTCAAGCAACACAATAATTATAATCCTCCACTAGAGCACTCCATGCTTTTGGCAGAATCAGGTAGACTTTTATGAGAATTGACGGCGATATTTATTGTTAAATTCAACTGTGATTATTATTACATTACAATATTTGCTTGACCCATCTAAACTTCTAGATACTATTTAATAATTTTAAATACGAATATTTTAATTTTCGTACATATATTGTCCTACTGTACAACAAACATTTATATTGATGACTTTGCGTAAAACAAATAAAAATCCATTTCGGTAATGAACGTGAAGTGGCCACATGGCGGCTAGTTGTTTTTTATGGTTTAGGGGGCAAACGAGCAGTTGTAGCCATTTTCATAACTACCGACGCCCATCTGCATAGAGACCATACAAATGCGCCGCCCCCCTTTCTCCTCCCACCTCCATGGGCCGACGGCTACTTACACACCGCACGAAACGCGACAGCACAGCTGTCACTTCACGAGGGTCTCGTGTAAGCGAGAAGTACCTCCCCGGTCGTGCCAGCCCAATTCGGCTGCATGCAAGCATGCAGTGTGGCACTACATCTTACTAAATTTTTTTAGTTTTTTTAGTTTCCAAAAAACAATTACGATATTCTAAAAACAATATAAAACTATATTGTATTATAACAAATGTTTTATGTTTATAACAAACACGTGGATTATACTACTTGTTTGTTAAAACATTGTAGTTTGTTTAAAAATTGCCCGCTTTAACGAAAAAGAAACTAAGGTTTCTTATGAAACTCACCGCAGTCATGTTTAAATTATCAGCAGATTTTACATCTGGACATATTGCTTCCGTATACGACACATATAAAATAAATAAAACAAAGGATAAATACATTTTAATTGTAAGTTAAAATATATGTATCTGTTACAAAATAATACGTTTCATCTACCTATATATAACCTTTTCATTATATTTTAAGAATCACCGAACAATTAGATAACAT
This sequence comes from Calycopis cecrops, assembly GCA_001625245.1. Taxonomy (NCBI): domain Eukaryota; kingdom Metazoa; phylum Arthropoda; class Insecta; order Lepidoptera; family Lycaenidae; genus Calycopis; species Calycopis cecrops. The sequence goes on from LUGF01045604.1 coordinate 135,330, forward strand.
TATTTCAAATGTAAAATAGCTAATATACCGAATAAATTATAAATAATGATTACAAAGTAAAGATAAACTTATATCCAAGGTATTATTAGTATTGTAAAAAAGTGTGATTCTTATGTTTCCAGCACTAAATTACCAACAATAAAATTCGAATATTATTTTGTTTTATTCATTTTAACGTCCAACCAGTCTAAAGACGCTCAACTACAAGATAAACACTCCCACCAAATAGAATCACAAAAAATTGACAAAAGTAATGCTTTAGTTATTTTACTTGCTTTATTTAAGCTTGACTTGTATGTATCAATGTAACGGTATCTTTGAATTAGTTACATTTTAATCACAAATCCAGAACCTACTATTGCCAAACCGATGATAATAAAATAATTTAATAATTAAATTGCTATGTCATGCGGTTTCATCATTGTACGATTC
>LUGF01045604.1:136022-154657 GCA_001625245.1 Calycopis cecrops
CGATTCTCTGACGGAATCGGGGCATCCACAAATTTCTCCTTTGGGGGGGGCGTGGCCTTAGCCTTACCCCCCTTCCTATGGGGACATCTTTTAGGGGCTTCCGGACAGCCCTTATGCTGGGTGGCCCTCGCCTTGACACAAATGACAAGCGGGCGGATCTTCGGACTCGCGGGTCCGGGGACACTCTTTTGTGTGATGATACCCTAAGCACTTACAGCACCGCGATTGTGCGTAACAGCTACGGGAGGAGTGGCCGTACCTCTGACAGTTGTGACACTTGTACGATTCCTATATTATTTCTATCTTTTAGAGAAAGATTTTTCATAGAAAGACAGCAATTAAAAATAATGTGGTTTTGATATCGATTCCGATGTTTATATTTAAACTTTTTGATAGCATGTCAGGGAGCCCGACGGAAAAGCTAAAAGTGTCTTGGGACCAACAACGAATTTAATAAGAAGAAAATAGTGGGAGTAGGAAGAAATTCCAATTTTTCTCCCAGTCAAAGCGGGTTATTAGTATATAAGATATTTCTGTTTAGCAACTGACCAGATAATAGTGTATCTTGACATTATTTTCCACTCCAATTGTACTGAGATATTTGATTCCAGACAAATTTCGGGCAGCTCTGACCTGAACAATGTATAGTTGAAACACAGTATAGACACACCTGATCAATGTTGAGACGTTTATGTAATAATTCGCCTTGCTTTCCCAAGTGCTCTATTGTTAGGTATTAATATGGAGATGGAGGGTTATTTGTAAAACACCAGCACGCTCTTGAGCGCAATACACACTGAGCCCGCCGGGCCGCCGACGAAGCCCGGCGACACAATCCGGCGGCCTGTATGAAAAGAATCATGTCGGCAACATATTGTGCCTGCGCGTGTTACCCGCCGACATGTTGGCGGCTTGGATACGCTTGCGCTCGCCCAACAGCTTCGTTCCCTTTGGAGCAATCCAGCAATAAACATTCCACAAGCTGCTATCAACAAATCACTGCCATCGTCCATTTTTAAGATTATTTCTATTTTCAGTAAATCGAAGATACACCACCAAAATTTTATCTCCTCTCAAGCCGCCGACATGCCGCCGACCAAATTATCCGACTTGTAATAAGTGAAGCCGCCAACTAGACCGCCGACTAAAAGTTGCCGACATAATATGTCGGCGGCCCGGCGGGCTCAATGTGTATTGCGCTTCAGATATTATAGATAGCATCTTTTACAAGATATTTTGTTCTACGATTTTTCATAGTTCGCTATTTTTTTCATACATAAAGAATAAGAATTTTTTTTTCATCCGACCGTTATAATAAATATATCGCGTACCTACAGACGATAAGGTCATTAAACTCATGCGCAGCTATCGTTAGCTCTTCAACCCTCCTGGGAGCTGGATTTCGCTGTCGAACTCTTTTTCCCAGAACATCCCAGATGTGTTCTTTCGGGTTCATGTCCGGTGATCGCGCTGGCAAGTCCATTTGAGCGATACCGACCTCAACAAAGTAGCTAGCTACTCGCAATACGCGCAGTGTGGGGATGCGCGTTATCACGCAAGAAATTGAAATTTTGTCCTATAAATGGGGCTAAAGGCAAAACATGCGGTTCTAAGACATCTTTGACATGTCGATGTGCAGTAAAGGATCCATTTTAAATAAGCACTAACTATGTGCGAGCTCCCAAACATATGCCATCCCAAACCATCACTGACCCTCCACCATATGCCACCGGTTCTGTGAAGCTGGTTTGGTTATATCTTTCTCCTCGATACTTCCACTTCCTTTCCCTGCCATCCGTGAAATTCATACAAACTCGGCTCTCGTCGGTAACTAAAACGCGTCTTCACTCGCTTGTCCAATCTCGATACTCATGAGCAAATGCCGATCTTGCTACACGATGAGCAACCACGAGCTTAGGCGCTTTCGCTGGCGCAAAAGACCTTAGTCCTACATCGGTGAGACGTCTCCTCACAGTCCGCTCACTGCCAATTACATTACGGACTTAGGCCAAGCAAATGCAGATCTGAACAGCGGTCTGTGGACGATTTCTTAAGGTTTGTAAGGATATCGGTCATCGGCGGCACTTGTTGCCCGATTTCTGCCTTGTCCTCATCTCCGCACGTAACATCCCGTCTCTCTATAGCGTTTCATAATGCGATGGATCACTGATGTCGATACACCTAAGGCTCGACTTGCTGAGCGGCCAATGTGCCCCACTTCGATCATGGTTACGGCCTTATCCACAGAAGTTTCTGGCAAATCACTAATTTCGTATCAAGATTTCGACACAATTCAAAAACAAACACTGTAATGAGCTACAGTCCCACACATGCACAGCATGCAACAAAAATCTTATCAGAAGCAATTGAAACACTAAGTATCAGCAAACTCTTAAAAAGCCATAAAACCTGTCAGCGAAATTAAGAATTTTGTAGTCCAGTGAATTGCTAAGGATAATATTAACACATAAATAATAACTATTGGTCAAGATACCCGATAATTTTGAAAAAAAAACGATATATTTTTTGTGTTCCCCTAATTTGTCCGGTGTGTATTATTCCAAAAAAAATGAAACATTAAGATTCATACTTTAATAAATATAATGTACTATTTTATAGGTACATCTTTCTACTTATTATCTGTTCAAGTAACCATGATCCAAACTCCATAGCCGCTGAGAAACTTTCAGCTTTTATAAAATAAAGAAACGTCTGTCGCTCGCGGGCTCTTGGGATATTTTAAAACGCCAATGAAAGCCAGTAAGAAAAATGATAACTATATATAATATATACTATAATTACTGATAGGTATAAAGGGTTTTATTAAAACTGCATTTATCTGTTTAAATGCAAATTTATTGGTTCGTTTGTTCAGATTATTTCAGTAAAATTTTATTTTATGTGGGGGGTGTGAGTCAACAATATTGATTAAAATTGGTGACATATACATATATTTTTGTTTTCATGTAAACATCAAAAAAATCATTAAAAGTAACAGTAGTAAGTAAGTAGTAAGTACAAAAGTAAACATAAATGATTTTTTTTAATAATATTGATTTTCTATAACATACTAAATGACCCGATCGAAGTTAACTTGTCATCACATTAACCGAATTGTCAACCCGTCACTATACCCTTTTTTTGACGTAGGGGAATACATAACGTATGATACCTAGGAGACAACCCCTAGACCTATGTCGGACTCGACATTTGGGAGTGCAATACAGACTAAACCCCTGCAGGTGCCTTCAGCAGTTATGATTGAAGGGTCTCGGATCAACGGGCAACAGGAACCCCCAACGACAGGCTGACCTCGGAGAAATGGCCAGACTTCTCCTCCTTGGGGACTGTACGGCTGTCTCCGAACAGTCCCAACTACAACGTCGGAACCGTGCAATAGGGTCAGATTCACATCCTGAAAGCCCCAGTAATCCAGTCCGCAAGCCGTCAGAACAGAACATAGGAGAGGATAATCATTCTTTAGTTTACAGACGTTTGAAAAATTGAAAATATTTATTTAACTGATAAACACACAGATATTATTAACTGACTAGCTTCCGCCCGCGGCTTCACCCGCGTGGATTTCGGACTTCAAAAATCCCTATAAATTTTAACTTATTATGTTATTCTGGTATGAAAGCTATATTACTGTAAAGTTTCATTAAAATCCGTTCAGTAGTTTTTGTGTGAAAGAGTAACAAACACACAAACTTTCGCATTTATAATTTTAGTATTAACTGATCATCATCATCACTGATATATAATATATGTAGTTATCCAGCTATATATATAAGGAATGAAAAATCGGACCTTACTTATTTATTTTAGGCTATTCTATCAATTTTAAATTTTATTTGATTTCTGAACGACAGGACGAAAATCAAATGTTTGACAGGTAGCAATAGTTTCTATGGGAAAACGAAATTGTTGTTTTTATTGTATTCCTACCATTTTTTTTATATTGTATATAATTAATCACACATAGCCAACCTAATTTACCTTAGAAATAACCAATAGGTGCTTTTAAAAGAATTAATTAATTTAGGACATTTTACGCCCCTGTACATTTAAAGGCAGTTTACGGCTAAAATAGGCCTATCAAGTACAACTTACTTTGTATTATAATCAAAGCTGAAGGTCTTAGGAAGTTTTTAAAATTAGTTAGAATTCATAAAACTTTTTTTATTTTTTTTTTATTAAAATTTAAAATTGAACTGCGACTCGCTCAAACGCAAATTATTTATTTTCCATCAAATTTTTAATATCTTTTATCAATAGTAGGAAGCTAGTTATTTTACACGTGAAAGTACAACTAATAAGACACAAAAAAAAATAACAAAAATGGCTTAATTCACAAAGAAAAAAAAATATTTTAATAGTTAGGTCGGAAATTTTAAAATATTATGAAAAAAAAATCATATCTCGTAAACTACAAAAAATCGCTTAACATACATGGGGTATTTTCGAGTACATCCAGATGTCAGCAATCCAAAAAAATTTTTGGACGTCACCGTTTGGACCACCCAGTATATATTACTAGCCAGCTCTACGGGGAGTGTTTTAATGCACATACATAATGTTACATGATACATATTACATATGTGTATTCTCCGTACCCTCACAGCTATTACTCCTGACTGCCTCGTGGTCTAGTGGTGAGCGTTTTAGCCACAGACGTGAGGTTCCGGATTCGAATCCCGGGTCGGATCAAAAATTGTTACTGATAACAGTCCGGAGTCAGGAAGTTGTCGGTGCTACACCCATGTACGTAGGAGAGCACGTTAAGTCAGTCCTGCACCTGTTTTCTCTTCAGTCGTGTCGGACGGCCGTCCAATCGAAATAGGAGAATGAGGGAATAGAGAGTGCACTTGTGTCTGTTCGCACACTTGTGCACTATAATATGTCTTGCGCAGATGGCTCGTGTATAGACGGCCGCTGACGCCGAAATCAGCTAGTTCGATATTTATTATTACTATTATTCCTATTTAAGTTGGATAGGAGTCAGACGTGACAGGAGGTAAATTACGTACAGTGACGGCGCAAGAACTAGACGTGCTAGAATCACAAGAATCTGAAAAGACGAGGATTCCACTTCATGATCTGATTTGGAACTCAATACAAGAGCCAAAAGATCTTTGACCGCGTACCTTTTCTACTATGAAGAATTATCTTAAAAACTCCGTCTTAAAATGTAATATAAAAAAGGTTTTACCTATAGTTTTAATCTTCATCAAGAATGCAGTCGTATATAACACCATACTTCTCACTATCGGCGAACAGAACCGTCAATGTAATATCCGCATTTTGTCTCGGATCTTGAAGAAAATTACACATATAGGTACCTATTATTTACAATATCGAGTTTAATAATACTCTACTAATAAAAAATAAATATCGAGGTATTTGTGGTAGAATTTCTTCGCAACGGCATTACTGACTGATACAAAATTTTATTTTGTAGTCTGAGAATAGACTGCCATGCTCTCGTATATTAAGATATTTTTATACTTATCTTAATGTACAAATGATTTGTAATAATTAATCTCCTAACAAGTGACTAAACTTATAGAGCTTAGATTAATTTTAGATGGTTTTTGTTTTTCAAATATAATATAAATATATTGCAATATTAGGCATGCAAATACTATCTCTTATATAATTATAGACTCTTAAATAATTCTGGAGTTGATATAAATTTTTGTAATGAAAGTTTAATTATATTATCTATACTTCTGTATACAAAGTTTATAAAACCGAGAGGCCTAAAGGAAACCACCTATAGGTACTATAAGTGCCTATTGTTAATTCGAATCTATTAAAAGAAAGTTTGCGAGAAGTCTACGAAAATACTTTTCGAAGAAGTTAAATAGCTTAATAAAAGAAAAATGTAAACATCCTGTGGACTGACCTGTCGTGACCTGCGAAACGAATCGGCGACGCGTGACATTGATTTTGTACCAATACAGTGAGCAGCGATGTCGCACGGTGTAATGAACCTCAGTCAGCTGACATCGCGACCAACTGATTAGTAGAGTATTACATCGTGTTCGAAATGAGAAAAAACTTAAAAAAAGTCCTGTAGCTAAACTAAGCTCTGATTGATCTGATTTGTATGTGTAGTCTAAATAGTATAAGCTAAATATGTGGTTTCATTTGACGCCTCTCGATTTTATCATTATTTCTTTCTACAGAACTAGGCATCCATATAAATATTGATTCTTTTGGCGGTAAATTCGACAAGGACGCATGTTCTGAACCATATGACTACCATCTAGGCGTGTTCCGCGTAATTAATGTAATCAATATGTAATACCGGTGTGAGCCGTCAGAGGCGGTTCGATCGCTGTCACCGGTGACGCGTTGCACGCGTGATTTGTGATCGAGACGCTTTATTTTTATTATTGTTGAATCTCTTGAGAGATCGGCGTGTAGTTAATTGTAATTGTTTTACGCCTTGTTTGATGCCGATGAGACCGGTCGCGTACATAATTTGAGACTTGAGTTTATGATTGCTAATTTAAGTTAAGTGTTGGTTCCCCTTTTGATATTATCGGGAGTGTAAATTAATTAACTAACTAAATGAACTTATGTGTGTTATAATGTGAATCATTGGACAATTGAAAACCCTGTTGCGGAAGCTTGCTGCAGATTCATCTGTCGGCGAATTGGGGCTTACGGGAAGCTAAGTATATCTCATTGCATGTGTGAAATTTATGGCCATAGGTTTTATGTAGTAATGTGATATATTAAGCCGGTCTCCAGATACGCAAGGTAATTGCATTAATTTTAAGTTTAATTTGGCTCTGCGTAATCGCAGACAAGGTTCATTCTGTTTTGTCCCCTAAGTATACCACGTTACTTCCACTGCGCAATAAATCCAGGGATAGAACTGAACAACGCATATTGTTAGCATTAAAGCTTAGCTTTTGTTCCTTCTAATTTTAATACTTACACCCAGCGGTCACATGGCATAATATTTTTCCATCTGGTTGAACTGTGCCTTCTCCTTCGACGTAATTGTGCTCGTCTTCAGGTATACCTACGCTGTCAATCCTAAATATATTTCCATTTAAAGAATATTTCACAGTCAAACGCTCTACAGCGGTCTCGAAGTGATTGGGTAAACGTGCTAAGTGGGTCCAGAGACCTGAGGCGAACTGAAAACAAAAGGAGTTGGTCAAACTGTAACAGCATTGAAATTATTATCTTATATTTTAATATTATCGTGTGTTGTTTTATGCTACATAATATTTTTGTCAGTCAAACGATTATTTTTTTGGCCCATTGATAGAATGTGACACACTCTGTTCGTTTTGTGTTGTTAATAAGCACTATAGTATCGTTCTAGCCTAATTTCGCTTACGGCCATTCATCATAATATGAATTAGCCATCTGCTCAGGACATATTATTATAGTGCACAAGTGTTTGCGCAGACACAAATTCACTCTCTATAGGAAATAGAGAGTGATTATGTGTCTGCGCAAACACTATCTATTTCCTCATTCTCATGTTCCAATGAAACGACAATCAGATGACGACGATGACAGACGACCGTGAGAAACAAGGCGTAGTACCTATTAAACTTCTCATTTTCAAAGATGAAAAAGAGGAAAGAAAGAAAATAAATTTACGTTTTGTCTAAATATATTTTTCAGATCTCGCTCGGTATTATCACCCGCGTAAGTTCCGATCCCGTGTAAATATCAGGTTGAAATATACTTCTCGACTCATTCCTAGACATAGTGAATATACTCTGACTCGGACCCACAAAATTTCGATTCATCCGTTTCAGAGAATATCGACAACATAACATGTCAGGACACGAGAGTTTTATACAATTTGCAATTTTAACAAAAATACCGCGTATATAGAGGGTAAAGTAAATGTTAATATTATAAAACTTACCGCAGTCATGTTCAAATTATCAGCTGTTTTAACATCTGGACATGCTTCTATATACGCCGCATATATTAAAAATAAAATAATGGTTTTATACATTTTACTTCCAAGGTAATACGTATGTGATACCAAATAATAAGTTCCTTTTATATATATACTATAATTTTGTTTTAAGGATAACCGAATAAGTATATAAAATATGAAATATAATTGATCTAATTAATGTATATACATAATATATAGTATACCTAATAAATTATAAAGAATTAACTCACATTAAAATTAAACGTAATTGTGTTTGAAAAAAATGGTATTCTTGTATTTCAAGCGCATTTTTAAAAAATATTCAAATACTAGTTAGTTTCATTCGTTTTTAACTTTTCAAACATGTAACCTGAATGTATTCGTTTTGAATTTATTTTTTAAATTTAATACATTATTACACATTTATTAGAGAGATTAGAATTACTTTGTACTCCTATTTTCTTCTGATTAATTTATTGCGTGTGTCATGCCAGTTTTAGCTTTTTCCTTAGTCTCCCTGCGATCATAATATCGAAAGGTCATAGTTATTTTCCTCGGTCGATCCTGGTAATACAGGAGTAGCAGCAGTGGGGCTTAATAAAATATATTACTTTGTTAATTACGTTATCAGGCTCGGAAATATATGGCTTAAGCTGTTGAGCTAGGGCACCTACCTTCAAATTATATATTAGTTGAAAAATACTTAGACCCCGTTCAGATGACAAGCGTTCAACGCGCGTTTGGGTAACGCGCGTTTACAACTACATACTTTTTGTTCAGGCCGTTCACATGCTAACGCGTGTTTTAAAATTTAAAACGCGCGTTACCAAAACGCGCGTTGAACGCTTGTCATCTGAACAGGGTCTTAGTATTTTTATTAATTCTCAACTGAAGCCTAAATTTGTTTATTTATACGGTTCATTGTCAGAAAACTAAAAACTTAAATTACTCCTATCGTATAGGTATTAAAACGCCTATAAATGTCAGAAAGAAAAGACCCTGTTCAGATGACAAGCGTTCAACGCGCGTTTGGGTAACGCGCGTTTACAACTACATACTTTTTGTTCAGGCCGTTCACATGCTAACGCGCGTTTTAAAAAAGCGCGCGTTGAACGCAGCGCTAGCGCTCGACTGTAGTCAACGCGCGTCAACGCGCGCTTTGAGATTGTTGGTTTTCTATGTTACCGTTCAGATGAGCGCGCGCTTTCGACGTGTACATACGCATTTTAGGGATCAGCTAGTTCAGAAATCATCCGAAATGGAAAACGAAACTTTTAATACGGAGTTGTTTATAGATGAAATATGTACTGGCAACAAAATTATGTACTGGCTTTCAGTAAGCCTGTGTGACCAAATTGGGTGGACCCAATATCTCCGTCTTCTGTCGCGTCGACTTAGCCGTCGGTATAAAATCACCGCTAAAACTGTTTCTACGTCCATCTCCGGCAAATGTAGAACTCAACTGAAATCTATGGCGGTCGCGATAACGCGCGTTCAAAGCCTGACAAGCGCGTATCATGTGAACACTATACAAAAATTTTTCGCGCGTTCAACACGCGTTAAACGCTTGTCATCTGAACGTACCCTTACCCCTCGAGCGAATCACATATTCGCTCCGCGTTAAAAAAATCGAAAAAGTGAGATTTTCTTAACTGATTTTAATGAATCAAAATGTGCTTTGTGCGTAAGAAGAAGCCGCATACTTTGGTAAAGTTTATTAAAATCGATTTAGTGGATAAAAATATATTCAAAGAACGTGGGAATTTACAAAATCATCAATAACTAAGGGAAGTCCACAAGAATTTTTTTTATGTCAATCATCAGAGCGTTTTGTTCTTCATCAACTAACTTCCACAAATCCGTCACGCAAAGTTATCTAAATCTATTGGAAAAATAGATTTTAAAAATTTCCACGTGCCACGAGGATTGAAAAGGAGTAAGGCTGGAAACAACACTTCTTAGGAATACAATCTTTGCTATATAAGAAAAGTGGGTAGGTATGTTTTTTTTTTAATTTTTTGAACCGTTTTTGCAATTTTTGCAAGCAGTTCAAATTTCAAAATTCACTACAAGATTTTAGCTGATCCAGTTAAAAACATTAAAATCTAGATCTTTTATATTTGCGCAGTAAGTTAAAGAAAATATGTTAGAGATTTTTACTTTGTAAAATTTAAAAAGCAAAATAAATAGAAGCAAGTTTTTGATATTACACCTATCTATAGTGCTTTTAATTTTATAGATTTATTTTATTTTTTAAATTTTTTTGCAGAATTACATATAGTTTTAAGATATTATATTTTACTTATTGTAAAATAATTTTGAGGCAACTAAGCAAAAGCAAAAACTGTGAGATTAGAAATAGTACATTACATTTGTAACTTAGATGTAAGAAAACTGAGGTAAAAACTGTATTGTTCGAAAAACTATTACAAAAAAAAAAACAAAAAGTAAAAAAAAGGAATAACAGTCTAGTAGTACGTACCTACATATAGTGTGTTTATGTGACTAGTCCCTAGTTTATTTATCTTATAACTTTGTATCTATTATATTAAGATACCTACTAGCACAATATTGCTAATAATGCCATTTGCTAAATCCTACAATCAGTATATACTAGCTGCTGTCAACGTCTAAGGCAAGGCCCCATCCATAATAGGGAGGATACGTTATAAAATAAAGATTAAAATCAGAAAGAAACATGATAACCGGTACAAAATATTACTGCAATATTAATTACGGGCTGGCAATCAATCTTGTATGCTCCGGCTGCAACAAAATTCATTTGGATTACGTTTCATTACTGATAGATATTAAGAGCGCTTACGTCTTCCAACGCAATTTGCCTTGAAAACAGTACTTTTTAAACACCTTAAAATCATGGACCACTTCTCCTATATTATATGTTACATACTAATAATTGTAGGACATTTTCTTGTCTAAATAGTTAGTTGAAAAAATATTTTAATTAATTTAGTATGTACCTACGCATTCTATCATGATTAGGGGAAGGTTGCTATGATTGGACCACTTAACTTTAGGACATCCTATTTCACGAAATATGACCAATAAATGAAAACCAATTGCTGGAATTCATTGCTTTTTGTGTAAATTAATGATATATAAATTATTGGCCATGAAAGTTGAGAGGTTTTACAGATATATTAACATAACTCTTCAATGAGGAATTGCTTTTTTTTGACCACCGTCGCCATGGATGGACCACTAAGTTGCCATTATTGGACTTAGTAATATTTGATAGAAAAGACTAGGACAAACATTGGTCAACGTGCGCCACTTTGTCCAATACCGTACTTTAATGAAATTGATATGTTTTCGTGCTCCCAACATGTCTATAAAAATAAAGTAAAGAAATTATGCATGTAGACAATAATAATTTCTGTTACATTGCTCTCATTTTGAAATCTTAAAAACAATGTATGTTCTTAGTGAGACTCCAAGGAAACAATTGTGAATTATAGATTAGTAACTTAATATTGTGACTTAGCATGTAAAATTGTTTCTGTATGTTCTCCAAATAAATAAAATAAAATAAAAAATTAAATTACAGGTTATGCTTAATGCGATAGCTAAGTACATACCTACAGTATATTTTAAATTTACATATCTTACATAATATATAACAAAAATGTGTATGAATGTCTGTATACTATTTTTTTTCGGTAATTAATTAGAGACTATACACATAGACGCCCTTTTGAACTCACTCATAGAACAGGTAAATAAGTCGAGGTTTTCAGCTATTAAATTGATAGTGTGAAGTGCGTGGGTTAAAGGCGCCTCCCTGAGAAGTTTAGTTATGGCGTTTGGCACCCAAGTAGAGTGGAGGCCGCCGCCGTCGCCATACATACTTGTTCGGCACCTGCAGCCATATTCGCGCCAGTACCTCCGCGTTATGTATCTTCCCTCTCAGTATTTTAAAAATATAATAAATCAGTGCATGTTTTCTTCTGACCCTCAACTCGTTATATCCGACCATACCTAATATAAAAAGAGTTGGGTACTTCAGCGGATAGAAAGGATACACCTCTACCTCTTTAAATATAAGAATACCTCTTTAAATATAAGAATCGAATAAATTTGTTTTGTATTTTTTCTAGCATATTGACATATTTACCTTCGTAAGGAGACCAGATAACTGAATTGCACTCTAACTGACTTCTAACTAATCAATTCTATAGCGCCGTAATCGTCCCAAAATTTGTAAAACTATTAGTCATACGAAGAATAAAACTTAAATTACGAAATGATTTTTTACAAATTTTATAAATGTGATCCCTGAAAAACAGTTATTAATTATAAATTATTATTAACTAGCTTCCGATTCTGTGGAAAATAGAAAATCATCCCATTGGATCCCATAGGAACATTTTTCCGGGATAAAAACTATCCTATGTTGTAATCCAAGTTCTCTCAAGTCTCTCTATGTGTGTGCCAAATTTCATGAAAATCGGTGTTAGCAGTTTTTGTGTGAAGAAGTAACAAACAAACAAACATACATACAAACTTTCGCATTTATAATAATAGAAGGATTAAAGTCAGTAATAACAAATGTTTTAATGTAAAAAAAATGATACCAATCTGTAATGTCTTTTTTCAGTTCACGATCATTTTATGTTACCAATAATAATAATTATTAATTAATTAAGCAATAGGAATATTTTTTTTATTATATAATATTCCAATTAATATGACTCATAATAGATAAAATATACCTATACCTTTGTTCGATATTTTTTTTATTAAAATAATTATATTTTTGTTATCATGTTGACATAATTAGTAATTTCATAACAGCCTTGGTATGACAGAACATCTTTCAAAATAATAACATTGGGTCCGCGAGACGATCAAGTGCACTTGACAAGTCTGCGTGTTTGAAGTGAATATTGATCGTTTACAGCGTTAACTTGACAAGTCCCGTCAAGTATCTACGGGCTGGACTATACTTGACAAAAATTTTGATTGACGGCACTTGAAACACCTTGCGTTTGATGCGACTTGACGCGACTTGACAAGTTTTATTCATTTGCGGCCGGAACATCGAAGATGGCGGACGACGAACCGGACCAAGACGTGGCTTTGGCGGCAAGCGGCGACCTAATTACCGAGCGTGAATTTGTGATGTTATTAATATCTCTCTACAGAGATTATCCTGCATTGTGGCAAATTAAAAGTAAGGAGTATGCGGATAAAAACAAAAGGTCGCTTGCTTTATCAACTATAGTCAAAACACTTCGGGTATATAAACCTGCCTACACCGAAGATTTGTTGAAGAAAAAAATTAATGCATTAAGAACTAACTTCAACAAAGAAAAAAGAAAGATTAAACAAGCACAAGGGTCTGGCGCGTCTCCCGATGATGTACCAAAACCGTCACTTTACTATTATAATGAACTGCTATTTCTGTCAGACGAAATGTGTATTAGTGATACTTACATATAGATATCTCCAGTATTATTAAATAAAAAGTACGAGGAGCGACAGCACACATAAAGTTTAAATCTTCCAAGTCCATACCGGTGACCTTAACCTTAAGTACCTTAGAGTTATAGAGAGCCTTTGGCTGGCAGGAATAGCTTGTCGCATATTGGTATCTTGCTTTTCAATATTGGGTCGAATCAATTCCAACAATGTTTTAAAAGAATCGTTGTCCATTCGTAGAAAATTTTTATAATCGTCGGGCTCAGTTGCTTGATGAGTTCTTTGCAAATGTTCATGCGTGAATCGATATCTCATTTTATACCATTCCTTACACCATCGCCTCTTTCTTTTCTCTTTTTCTGTGATAGATACCGCTACAGTTATAGCAAGGAATGCCTTGTCTGCGTTGGAAACCATTATTAATTTTTGCGACGACCACTTTCCTGAGCTCAGGGCGGTGAACGACTGCGGTATGTGGACTTGACGGCACCTTCAAGTCGCGTCAAGTCCCTCGTCAAGTGAAATCGTCAAGCACGTTGACTTGTCAAGTGCACTTGATCGTCTCGCGGACGTTTAAATCTAATATATAAAATTCTCGTGTCACAGTTTTCGTTGCCATACTCCTCCGAAACGGCTTGACCGATTCTCATGAAATTTTGTGAGCATATTGAGTAGGTCTGAGAATCGGCCAACATCTATTTTTCATCCCGATATTCCCACGGGATCGAAAGTTACGCGGGTGAAACCGCGGGGAGCAGCTAGTGGTTTTATAAAATTTTATTTATTTTTATAAAATATTTTTAAATTTTGATATCATGTCTATAACAATAATAACATTTTTAAAATACTACAATGAAATTCAAGTCTACAAAGTTATATATATTTACTACAACAATTACTTATCGTAAATATTTTAAGAAATCTGCAGTACAAGCACGAAAAATACTGTGCAAACACTAAACACTACTTATACGGTAGTCATTCATTGTCGCTTACAAATTTCATCAGAATTATTTATCCATATAAGTTTATTAATGTCTATTATTTTACTAGTTTTAATAAATTCATATAACTTATTCATATCACCTTTGTCTAAGACGGATTTTCTTCCTAAAATCCACACTGAATCTGTGAAAATAAATCAGTAGATTAATTGTCAAACTGTAGGTACATATTATAATTTTAAACTGTAGATTCATTGTGGAAGACGTCGTTATGTTTGTGTCTCGGGGGGCTTTCTCGCAAAAACTACATAACGAGTTTTGATGAAACATTTTTTGTTATATAGGTATTAGTCCTCGGTAACATATAATTTCGTCGGCTATAATTTATCAACAAATATAACGCTGTAGCATCGGACTGTATCTCGACTTAAAATACATTATGGTAGGGCAAAATAACGGATAGACAATTCGGCCACATACGTTACCATAAAAACATATTTTCCAATAAGACAAGACAACGGCTGCCGGGTCGACTAGTTTGAAATATAAATCGGTGGTTTGACGTTAAAAAAAGGAAAAAAAACGACTGAAGTAAATCTTTATACACCAAACAAAGGTAGCTATGAGAGGGAGAATGAAAGAAAAGATGAGCGCGTACTGCTCTTTCTTGCTCCGACACTAATAATATATGAAACGTAACTCTTTCTATCTTCACTGTCTTATAACTCCCTCTCAACTTCCGTTCGCCTCGCCCAATCACACTTTTCGTCACGCTCTCGTCACATACCTACTCATCAGCTTACTCCCCAAGTGATGCACGCGTAAAGAGGCTTTACTTCAAAAAAAAAATTCTTTGGCCATAAAGACTAGTCTCCTATACAGGGCCTGTTGTACTGTACGTACACATAAGTGTATTCTCCGTACCCTCACTACTATTACACTTATTTACGTTGGATGCAAGTCAGACGTGACAGGAGAAAAATAGGCACAGTGACGATTTAAGGGACTAACTTTCAAGAGTCATAAGATTCAGAAAAAACGACAATTCCACTTCTTGATCCGATTTGGGACGCAATACAAGAACCAAATCTTTGACGGTACCTACACGTTTTCTAATATAACTATTGAACTTAAAAATTGTTCTAAAATTTGCTAGAGAAAAGGTTTTTTACCTATGATTTTCTTATCTTCATCATGAAAGCAGTCGTAGACAACAGCATACTTCTCATTTTCAGCGAACAGAACCGTCAGTGTAATTTGAACAGTTTGTCTCGGAACTTAAAGGAAATTTTTATAACACGTTATAGGTGCGTACTTTTCACGATCTCAAATACAAAAATCTTATATCAAGGTATTTGTGGTTGAACTTCTTCGAAACGGCTTTAACAATTTATACAACGTTGACAAAAGCACGAAAATAATAATACTTAATATCTGTGGACATATCACACCACGTTAGAGTAGCCCTGTACTATGCACCTGCTGGTACACGACATAATATGTAGCTCTAGTGTCTCGGCAACACACAAGAGTCCACGCACAAGTCGATTCGCGCGTAAAACGCTTATTCTGGACAAATTCTTAGCCGTTGCCGCTCCGCGTCTGCCGAAAGAGCTCCTTTCCATTAGGCGCGGGGCAGCAACATTACACAGTGAAATTACCCTCAATCAGTTGACCATACATCTTGTATAAAGTTAGAAAAACTTAAAAAAAAACTGTTGCTATGGTATTGATCCGAATTTTGTTGTGTAGCCTGAAATAATACAAGCGGTTACATTTAATGCCTCTCGGTTTTATCAACCTTGTATAAAATTTTCTTTTTGAAGTATGAGAATAGAGAAAAAATACTCATATTTCTGCCACGCTTCCATATATTAAGATTTTTATAATTATTATCTGATATGACGACCAGGCTGGCGCAGTGGTACAGGGCTCGGATAAGTGGAGCTTGTTGCGCCAGGGGTCGCGGGTTCGAATCCCGCCTAGATCATGGAGGTTTATATATGTATTTCTTTAATAAAAATCTTAAATATATAAAATTTCTTAAATTTATAAAACATAATAAATATATTCCGTTGTCTAGTTGTCGTAACACAAGTCCTTATGGTACTTAACACGGGGCTAGGCTAAAGTGGTGTGTAAAGTCCACAGATACTTATTATCTTATTGAACCAATGTTAACTTAATTATCTAAATTATTAAACCAAATTAACCTAATAAGTGACTTATAGATATAACATAACCTTTAACTTGTTTCGAAAAAAAAATGGATATTCAATGTATTTGTTTTATTATTACAAATTCTTGCAATTAAAGTTTAATATATTATAAACAGAACTGGGGATTTATATAAATGCTGATTCTTTTGTCAGTAAAGTCGACAAGGACGTATATTATTAACATTAAACTAACTCTTATTCCTTCAAACTTATAATACTTACACCCAGTGGACACATTGAACAATATTTTTCCATCTGGTTGAACTATGCCCTCTCCGTCTACGTAATTGTGCGCGTCTTCAGGTATATCTACGCTGTCAATCCTAAATATATTTCCATTTAGAGAAAACTTAAAGGTCATACACTCCTTAGCGGTCTCGTAGGAATTGGGTAAACGTGCTATGTGAGTCCAGAGACCTGAGGCAAACTGAAAACAAACGAAGTTGGTCAAACTGTAACAGCATTGAAATCAATAATCTTATATTTTAATCTTATTGCGTGTTGATCTAGCTATTTATTATTATTTCCAGTCGCATTGACGATTTAGGTCCATTGTTAGAATGTATATGGCATATTCACAGTAGTACACAAGACTGGTGTAAAGTGGCAGCTATGCTGTTGTGTCTCATGCGATGAGTAAGTATCCGGTGGCCCATGGAGGTGGAAGGAGAAAGGAGGGCAGCGCATATGTATAAGTTCTATGCTGATGTCTATGGGCGTCGGTAGTCATGAAAATGACTCCGACTGCTCGTTTGCCCTCCTATACCATAAAAAAAATAACTAGTTAAATTAAGTTAAGTTCTAAAAAGCTGAAAAAGGGTAAACGTTAATGTATAACAAAACTTACCCCAGTCATATTTAAATTATCAGCTGTTTTTACTACTGGACATATTGCTTCCGTATACGCCACATATAATAAAAATAAAATTAAGGTGGTATGCATTTTACTTCCAAGATACTACGTATCTGATACAAAACAGTGCATTCCTTTTTATATATAAAACCGAATAATTATATAAATATGATATTTAGTCTAATTATTGTATGTAAATATACTATAATATACCGTATAAATTAAAAAGATATAATTGACATTAAAATAAAACGTAATCGTGATTGTAAAAACTGATATTCATATTATATTTTAGGCACAGAATTTACAAAAATATTCAAATACGGTTTGACCCTCGTAAATTTCGATCCCGTGAAAAATAGAAAATCATCCCATAGCATCCCATAGGAACATTTTTTGGGAATAAAAATGTCTGTCTGTCCTATGTGTTAATGTAAGTTACTATCTATGTGTGTTCCAAATTTCATAAAAATCGGTTCAGCAGTTTTTGCGTAAAGTTGTAACAAACAAACATACGAATTTTCACATTTATAATATTAGTAGGATTAGTTAGTTTCATTGATTTTTGGCGTTTTGTACCTCATAAGATAAAAAAAAGGCACGAAATAAAAATTCTAGTTAAAAATCATGAAATATGGTTAAATATCCACTGTTTTTATAGTCTACTAACATTTTAACAAGATAAATATATATTTTTTCTGACTTCCAATATTTCGATTATCGATGATATTATTATTATTATCAAATTACTATGTCTCCGTACTCTTTGTAGGTTTACTGATTTGGGAGTTTTTTTAGTAGTTTATAGTATGGGACTAAATATCCTGAATAATATAGTGAATGAAGTAAGTACATGAGATGATAATAATAATATAAATTTTCTAATGATTGAAGATGATGTATGATTTAAAAATCCACGCACTAAGGGGTTATTATTATTAATTTTATATAAAAATACACTCCTATAAAGGTTGATTATACATAAGTCCTAAATGAAGTAGGTATCAAGGGAAACTCAAGTTGACATGATGATGATCATCATAGATCCATGCCAGTCAGTCAGTTGTTAGTCACTTCCAATAGCCCCTTGGAGGGGTTATTACTTCCGGTTTATTTATAGTTAGGGAAATCGATATTCCCCAGGTCCCAGACTCACGGTGAGAAGATGGCAGCTGTCACAAGTCATCCACGATCGTCCTCGATCCTCTTTACAATTTATGGCTAAACATAGACCACAGTATCAAACATGATAG
>LUGF01045604.1:154879-169282 GCA_001625245.1 Calycopis cecrops
CTCCACACATGACACCTTGCGCCAGCTGGCCCCCTATCATAGGAGGCCCCCGGACCGCCACGCGTTTCCACGAGACTCCACATTGACGCCAACATGATACCAGGTACATGTCGTTCCCCCTGCCACCAACTTTCAGCAAACTCGGACGCCTCACTCTTTATATTTGCTCCCCCCAACGCCCGACGCGAACTACGGCCTCTAGCAGGCCCAGTACGCGCCACCGGCGAATCCAATTTTTGCCGCCTCCCTCCAAGCTTTGCCGCCTCACTCTCAGTTAGTGTCGCCGCTCAGGTAAGGAGTGATAATTTTTCTTCTTTCTTTCTCCTTCTTTCTTTTACGCAGCCTCACATACACAATGGTCCCCCAGTGGTTGACCTTGTGCATGCAGCAAGCCATCCAGCCTCCCCGAGTTTAAAAAAAAACCCGGAAACCAGCCGTACAGCTGTGCCACCCATCGCCTCCATGCTTGTGCCGCCTCAAGCATGGGCCTTGCAGCAACACACCAGCAACCAGCAAAAGTCCCTGGTTAGCCCCCCGGCCCTGGCCCGTAAGGACCACGGCCCGGAACTTCGGGCAATCAGGACCCCGCCGCCTCCAGCGGTTATTCAATCGCCGTCGTACAAAAACCTCTGTCGTCAACTCCCACCTCGCTCCCCTGCTACCCTTTCCTGCTCGTTCCAAGCCCCGGTCGTGGGGTTCCCCTCCGCCCTGGGGCCTTTTAATTAGTAGTATTGGGTAAGCAGTGAAGTCCTCCCCGACAGCCTGGAAACCGATTGCGCTCCCTGGTCGCTGGCGACCCCCTGCCGGGCCTTCGCCGGGTTAACCGGCGATCCCACCTGGTAGGGGCCGACCGCCCGGACCGCGTCGGTGGAAAGTCTGTCGGAGGGACCACTGTAAAAGTGTTAGCTACTATTGATTATTACAAGTGAGCCGGTTGTTAAAACCAAGACAAAAACCCTGACGCCAAAGACCACATGAAAGTGGCATAGAAGACCGCCCCGTATTCACGGGGTGAGACCAGGCCGCCGCAGGTAGGGGGCTTAAAGCCCCGAAACTGCATCCTCGACTCCCCCTGCGGGGAGTGTGAGAAGACCACCACAGCAGTCCCCAGGTCCCAGACTCACGGTGAGAAGATGGCAGCTGTCACAAGTCATCCACGATCGTCCTCGATCCTCTTTACAATTTATGGCTAAACATAGACCACAGTATCAAACATGATGTCATGTTATTTGGAAATCAGATTTTTGTAAATAATCAGAGTATCCTTCAAGATATCCAGGTCCACGTCCAGGAAAATTGAACATGAATTATAATTCTTTTTTTTTTAATTCTTTTTCAGATGATTATAATATATGATTTATGTACCAATTATATCACTTATTATATTATATAAACATATTACGACTGCTGCGTACCAAGTAGTTTTCTCTTGTTTCATGCTAACGTCTAACCCCTATTTAGCCATCTTGAACTTTTTTTATCACTTTTGAGTATATTTGTAGATTTTATCGTAACGTGGCGAAAAGCATTTATGCTCCGTCACCGACATATGCGAAGTTGAGCAGTATGTCAGACTTACGGAACAAGACAGTGCCTAAAACCCACTAAGGCCACCGTGAATGCGATAAGCGTGTGTAAATCAAGGCACTTCGACTAGTCATTTACATAAAGGGCTGTCATCACTCCTCCAGAGGCGTTGTAAGACACTACAGAACAACCACATCAACTTTGGGGCAGTGCAAATAGGATGCGCTGTGCGTAAAGGGCCTCCTTTTGCTCTTTAGTTTCTTCATTTTAATGGAGATATATTATAAATAACGGGGACTTGTAATAACTATGAATAAATAAAACGTAACGCCAAAGCATTCAGTGAAACAAAAAAAAAACAGATGGGATAGTGGATGCAGATGCAGATTTATAATGTTATCGCGATGAAGGTTATATATAATTGATCCACCGTTTTTATAGGTGTCAGCATTTAAATAGTAATTACCAAAGTAATTACATTAATCTGCTAAAGCAAATAATTTTATGATATAAATTTAAATTGTTATCTCGTTTCTCACCCCTGTCAACATATTAAATGTCATGCTGAAAATAAAGACGGTTAATTTAATAAAGACGAGAAAATTAAGACAGACACTTCGACTTCATTAACCTATAATATTCATTCAATATTATGAATACTCTGACTGAGCTACTTTGTCGTTATTAAACGAAAAAAATTAAGGATTTTAAAGTGGACAATAGGTACATACTTGTGCAAAAAGTTCTAACAATAGATTCATTAGTTTCTTTGATTAGACCGGACAAACAACGTGGAACGAGACAGTTGTTTTTTTTTGATATAATGATACTCTTAAATGAGCAATTCTTTTATATACTTAATTATATAATCGTCATCTTGAAGACAGCTTCAATGAATATCATGATAATTTATAGGCAAGGATTCGGGGGCGAGAAAACGATCTTGCAAGATTTAATTTAAAGAAAACACTGTTTTATTCTTGTTTTAGAATAATATTAACTATTAACTAATTTACAATCCGAATACGAATACGAATACGAAGTAAAATTTTTAAATTATATTATACATGACCCCGGGTCGTGACATATTAGATCGAATTTCGATCTTCACGGGATTATTATTTAATATAATATCGTACTATATCCGTATTATCCGTTTACCCATAGCAATGAAGCATATTTTCATAGTAAAAAGTAGTCTATGTTCACAATGTTGGCTTGTCAAGGTAAAATCATTTTTCAGATCAGCAGTGCTATTCTGTAAGTGTCATTTCACAACTCGAAAGCTGAATCCGCGGTGAGAACGTGAAATGATATTCTGTAAAACTCGATCGCGCCTCTAGCGCCACAGAAGTGAGTGTGGCGGTGAGATGAACTATCGAAAGTGAGATTTTGATATTATTTTCTTACAATTGGTATTCTGTAGGGTTATTTTCCGAATATTTCAAACGACCACTTTACCCGCGAATCTCGAATTCACTTGTGGCCAAGTGAATTCGCTTTCGAAGTGAGTGCGGTCACCTGAGTGAGACTCGATATCGAATTTGATTTTTACAGAATAGTACTACAGTCCAGTAGGAAGGAGCCTAATAAATACAAGCAAACAAACAGATTTTCCTGTTTATAATATTAGTATACAATATACCTATTGAGCAGGCGGTCGAGAGGTGCGCAGCAGAGGAGACGGAGTCTTCGTACGACATGGGTCCCAATAGCGCTGCCTTAGGATTTCTGCGGCCAGCTCGAAAATAGAGAATATTTAGTTTAACACTATTTAAAAAAATACCATACGCTTATATAAAAAAGTGAGTTCAAAAGTGTATTCGATTGCTTATTGGGAATAGATACATATTATCTTATTCGTGAAAATATATTTCATAGTTATTGAATAATATTGATTCATGAATCTTTATTCTGTTTTATCCAGGCAAATATTTTTAACCTTGCAGGCAAGTACCGGCGAGCTAATTTTGTTACGCAAGTATTGACTTGACGTCTTGTAGACCACCATATACTTACAAAATCTCTTGTTTCTTGATAATTATTCTTTACAAAAAATGTTTCTAAGTACCTATTCTAGTTATCTAGTTAAGGTATCAGTAAAAAAACTTTTTTACAAAATACTAACATTTTGTAATCTCAAATTCTTTGGAACAAAAATTTATCTTTTAACAATATTATATTAATTAACCAATTTTTGTGCTTGTTAATATTTTTTTCATAAAAATTAAATAATAACTACTCGTATATAAACATTAAAAATTAAAAAATATGTGGAGATAAACTGTTTTCATAAAAAAATGTATGGCTTAATTATAGGAACTAAAACTAGCAACAACCGATTTTAAGATTTATTTAAAAAAATAAAAAATGTTAATTTATTTTTCAGTAATACGTAGATTTTTAATTATGCCTCCCCGTTTTGTGCCCGAAATGCTTGACTGATCTATTTTTATAATAGACTGAAAATACAAAAGAAAATCGATGGAGTCTAATCTAAAAAAAAATCACTAAGTACCAAATAATTTATTATAAAAAAATAAAAGGTATATATTATACGCAGGCATTTTACGCACGCTCGCATTTTTAACTTTTATATTATCTATACAAAATTATAATAAAATCGCAAGAAAGTTAAAATTGTAAATTGAATATTTTTTTAAATAATTTTTGGAGCGTGATCTACAATAGAAATCGAGGTCAAAACTATAGTTTTTAGAATTTTTGTCTGTTAGTGTGTTTGTTTGTAGGTATGCCTTTTTTTTGTTGACGCAGGGGAATGCCTTTACGAACGCTACCCAGGAGCCCGAGTGTCTCAACCGGGTACAGTGTCGGGCTCGACAACTGGGTTGCCCCTACCGACTAAACCCCTGCGGGTGCCTTCAGCCGCTATGATTGGAGGGCCCCGGATCTGAAACCAACAGGGACCTCCAGCAACAGGCTGGCCTCTGTGAAAAGGCCAGACTCTTCCTCCTTAAGGACTGTCCATCTGCCTTTGAACAGTCCCTAACTTCACGTTGGAACCGTGCAATGGGGTCAGGTTCCCATCCTAACCACTGGTCCCAATGCTCCAACGGAGCACACCACGCCGGTCGTCCGAATCCACGCCGCCATCTGCTGATTCAGAGGGACGGGTGGAGGACCGCCGGCATTGGCTGGTCCCATCCGCTGGGCGGCGGACCAGCCATTAAACGGCCGCAGAGAACAGGGAGGACGGCAACGACACACCGTATCTTCTCTTCCTCTGCGACCCCACCGTCAACGCAACAGACGGTGCGCTCCCGTTCTGTCGCGGGAGATAAGCTGCACGGCAACGACACACCGAGACATCTCTCCTCCCGCGACCCCTCCTCCATGGACGCATCCAGAGCGGGCCCCAGCGAAGCACATCCGACGCGTCCTCACCCGGGATCCTTCTTGGTTCACCATGGTTGTGCAACACACGGCTACTAAGCCCCCTCATCACGACAAGGTGGAGATCCGTCGAGGGGGTCTGTAGGTATGCCTGGGCTAAACTCAAAAAGTACTGCATGGATTTACTTCAAATTTTGTAAGAATAATACTAACAGGTCGGGTCAAAATATAGGCTACATACTACCTCGATATTTTTAAGGGATTGTAACTTATGCGGGTGAAACTGCTGGGCCCAGCTATAGTACAGTCAATCTGTAATAAAAAAAAATGAAATGGGGAACAAATTACACGAGCAAATTTGACTTGATATATCGTTAGAGGGGCATGTAAATAGCAGAATGGGAGATTGGCGAAGTCTCATCTGTTGCTGATTTTGAGAAAATCAAAAAAAAAAAAATTGAATTGCGTTTTTCTTCGAATCTATGAGTTTTAGGTAAAAGTTTATTTAAAAAAAAAATGTATGTATGTGTCATTGAAGTGACTTCGTAAGACTTGAAATACAAAAAGTAGGTGGCGCTGATGCGTCTAAAAATTTTTCCTAAAGAACGTGTGGGGTCATTTATTTACGAACATTTCACATCCTTCTAACTTTGCAAAATGTGAAAATTTATTCATTTATTTATTAAATTATTCAACTATTCGTTACAATAACGTCAATATCAAAACAGTTAATTCACAGTATTGATCCAACGCTGTCATTTCTATGTCGGCAAGCTATAGCTTAAAAACGGTAAGTAGTAGAAAAATTTTTTTTAAACAAAAGTTTTTGCAAATTTGAAGAGGAAGAACTTTCCCATTTACAATTTTTTAATAAAAAACCATTTTCTTAGCGAAAGTGATGAAAAAACAATTTTTAGACGCATTAGCGCCACCTACTTTTTGTATTTCAAGTCTTACGAAGTCACTTGAATGACATAAAATGTAGTTCACAATGGTTTCTACATTTTATTTCTAATAAACTTTTCCCTAAAACCCATAGATTCGAAGAAAAACGCAATTCAAAAATTTTTTTGGATTTTCTCAAAATCAGCAACAGATGAGTCTTCGCCAATCTACCATTCTGCTATTTACATGTCCGTCTAACGATATATCAGTCAAATTTGCTCGTGTAATTTGTTCCTGATTTAATTACAGATTGACTGTACTACTATAATATTGCAATCGTAAAATATAAAAAAAAATTGAAAAAATATATTTCTTTCGTTTAAATAAATATTAGCACCTTGGAGCGTTACAGCAATATTAGGCCGGCAACACTGGGGAATCATCGTCCATTAACATGACTAAGCTGTTACGTTTCGTGTGGTTTATGACTTTCCGGTAACCCCTTGAAGAAGAAGAAGATCTTAGGGAACATATCTAATTAATTACGGATGTCTGTGGGCGTCAGTAGTTAACAAAAATCGTAGACAGCTTGTTTACCTACTACGTAATTTATAAAAAAGATGTTTTTTTTGGATTATGAATTTGTCTTTATTGGTCGTCTAACAGCTTAACATTTCTTATTATTCTGGTTTACATGGTTCTGGAAGTTAGTGGAATTTGAATTTCCTACTCCTATTTTGTTGTAATTAAATTCGTTGCGGGTTTCAATACAGTAGCTTTTTTCTCAGGCTTCTTGCGATCATATCAAAGGCTTATGTGTGGCCACGATCCTAGCGACACAGGAGTAGCCGCGGTGGAAACAAGTGGTGGGCCAAGCCCGATTGAAGAAAAAAACCCGAAGATTTGTGAAGCAGAAGGCACTAATTTATTTACAAAGATTAATCATAAAAGAACAGCAAACACAGGTAATATTTTCTGTTAACAACAGTACTAATTTAATGTCGTTTACAAATTTCATCAGAATAATTTATCCAAATTAGTTTATTAATGTCTATAAAATTGGTACTTTTCATGAATGCATTTATCCTAGCCATATCAGCATCATTGAAGGCGGTTTTTCGTCCTAATATCCACAATAAATCTGTGAAAATAAATCAGCAGGTTAATTACCAATTATTATTAATATAGTTTTATTAGAATAAATTAAGTGGTAGTGTCACGCTGCTGGCATACATGCAATCGAGTTGGGCCGGGACGATCAGGGAGTTCCCTCTCGCTCTCGCTCTCGCTCTCGCTATCGCTATAGCTATCGCCCTCGCTTTATTCCTTACGATACCAACAGAAACAGCCGTATTGTCCCGTTTATACAGGGCTATTTTCTGGGCAACGGCCAAATTTTAAAATATGGAACTAAATATCATTCCAAGGGTGTGTTTTAAATTTTACAGTCTAATTATAAGATTTTTTATATAAAAATCGATTTGAAAAGGTCCTTAAAAAAAGTCATCGAATGTTGTTCTTATACGAAATGTATCGACTTCGAGGTCAGTGACGTCGGCCTATCGTGAGTCGTGAGTGTGATACACGTGGTGACCCAGAAATATGTTTTACAACATGGGACAAAGTAATTGTATCTAATTATTTTTTTAATATTTTTTATTTCATTAATCGAATGTATTATTGATTCTGAACCAAACCTGAAAATTTGGCCGGTGACCAAAAAATAACCCTGTATAATTTAACGCGAAAATAAATAAAAATATTTTCATTTCGCTATTTCAATAAATCAAGACAGTTCCATAGGGCGTGTTTCAGTGTAGATACCTATGTAGAAGTGTAAATACCCTCAATATGAGCAAAAGTTCAACATGCTGGAGTCACAGGGTTGTAAAGGCGCCAAGTTCCGGGCAATATTGTACGTAGATATTAAAAAAAACCCCAATACATTTATTTGTACATAAGTACACGGTTGGTGCAAGAAGTAAAAAAATTAAAAATAATTTTATAAGGCATTATTGTTTCAATACCTTTGATGCTGTTATCTCCAACATTAATGCAGGCGTAGACAACAGCATACTTCTCACTATCGGCGAACAGAACCGTTAGTGTAACTTGAACGGTTTGTCTCGGATCTTAAACAATATTGATGTTAAAACTTTATAGGTACATATTATTAACAATCTCAAATACTAATCTAATCTCAAATAAAAAAAAAAGTAATCTCGTAACAAGGTATTTGTGGTTTAACGTCCACGAAATGGCTTTACTGACTTATAATATTTTCTTAACAATGACAATTCTAAGTTGATATTATGATATACTCATAGTTCTGCCATGCTCCCGTAAATATAAATTTACGGAGCATGGCAGGATCATGTTGATTATTTTGTCTCTTGTCCCTTCGAATTTTTTCATACTTACACCCAGTAGATATATTGCATAATATTTTTCCATCTGGTTGAACTATTCCCTCTGCGTCTAAGAAATTAGGCGCGTCTTCAGGTACATCTATGCTTTCAAACCTAAATTTATTTCCATTTAAAGAATATTTCAAAGTGAAACACTCTTCAGAGGTCTCATAGTGATTGGGATTACGTGCTAAAGTACTCCATAAACCTGTGGCAAACTGAAAACAAAAGAAGATAGTCAAACAGTAATCTTTGAAATGTAAAATTTTAAATAATAAAAAAAATCTTTGAAATTAGCAATGCTATATTATTGTTTTATTTATCATATTGATGTTTTAATTTTAGTTTTATTAACAATAATTAACTTTGCCCATTGATGGAATGTATTAGACTCTGGTTGTATTCAGACTTATTAGCACTATAATGTAGGCTATTGCGGCCCTTTACTATATATACGAGGCAGGCTACACATACTATAATATATAGTGCACAAGTACTAACATTCTCTTTCTCCTGTCCTGATCGGATGGCGATCCGACAAGCCGGAGGGAAACGCGGCAAAAGGCAGGCTACACATACTAAATATAGTGCACAAGTATTGCCGCAGAAACATGCTCTTTCTCCTGTTCTGATGGGATGTCAATCCGACAAGCCGGAGGTAAAACGCGGCAAAAGGCAGGCTACACATACTAAATATAGTGCACAAGTATTGCCGCAGAAACATTCTCTTTCTCCGGTTCTGATGGGATGACAATCCGACAAGCCGGAGGGAAACGCGGCAAAAGGCAGGCTATACATACTAAATATAGTGCACAAGTATTGCCGCAGAAACATTCTCTTTCTCCGGTTCTGATGGGATGGCAATCCGACAAGCCGGAGGGAAACGCGGCAAAAGGCAGGCTATACATACTAAATATAGTGCACAAGTATTGCCGCAGAAACATTCTCTTTCTCCTGTTCTGATGGGATGTCAATCCGACAAGCCGGAGGGAAACGCGGCAAAAGGCAGGCTACACATACTAAATATAGTGCACAAGTATTGCCGCAGAAACATTCTCTTTCTCCTGTTCTGATGGCATGGCAATCCGACAAGCCGGAGAGAAACGCGGCAAAGGATTGACGTTTTAGTCTGTGGCCTACACGCCATCGTCGAAAGCGACTTGATGAATAATTGCTTAAATTTGTATGGAGCTGTTCACGACACAGCGTGGTGAGAGCGGCGGACGAAGCGATTTGAGCGGAGACCGCGCGTAGTGATATTCCGCTTATTTTTCTTAGAATGTCGTTAATTAAGGAGATCATTTCAGTAATTTTGTATAAGCCACCATTATGGAATAGTAAACACTATAATATATATAAAATAGACGAATAATTAAAGTGTTGTGCGAGGTAAGAAAGAAAATTTCATATGTAGAGTATCATAATTATAGTCAGATTCCAGTTCACTTTCGATAGCTTCTGGAATGTATTCAAGCGTTTTGACCATGACGGTTTGTGTAACCAAAGAACATATTATCCGGATTTCGTCTTTGGTCGACATAATTATGATGAAACTATTACTTTTGTTTTCTTTGATTGTTAACACTTCAGGTTTTTGGTCCACAATATCTCGTAATTATTAAATTAAATGAAACGGAAAACTCAAACAGGAAATATCGTGTCGCAGTATCGACATCGCGTACTATGCTCTCGGCACATCACTTCACCGAATACGATTTGGGCGATCTGGCCGCGTGGAGTCGTGAACGGTCCCACCGCGCCGCCCGCTCCACACGCTCCACCCGCTCCGCCAGCACCGCTCGCTTTAAACGCTGCCGTCCAAGACGCAGCCTTAAAGTACTCCGAGACTGAGGGATGTAGAACCGCCAACTTTCGGCCTCCGGACTGTTTAGTCCGATTCCGATTACACTTTTTGGTCTGAACCGGGAGTCGTATCCAGGATCTCGCGGCTATGTTTGAACAAACAATATAAGACCACGAGGTAATATTAATAATTAATACAATAATTAATACAATAATTGCATAAAATAACTAAATTCCTAAAAATCTAAAATTAAACGAAACCTGGCGTGTGGGTCCCAGGCACTCCTAACCAGTTTCAATATTTTTTTTAAATTTATAACATACTAGCTGCGCTGCGTGGTGTCGCCCGCATAAGTTTTGATCCCGTGAAAATGTTGAGATGAAAAATAGAAGTAAGTAAAAAAAGAAGTAATTAGTAGCAAATATTATGCTCGGAAATTTATATTGGGCCTTTTCTGAAAGGATCAGCAACATTACTACGACGCGAGATTTTCAAAATATAAGTATAGAAAGAAAGAAAAATGAAAAAAAATCTTACCGCAGTTATGTTCAAATTATCAGCTGTTTTAACTTCTGGACATGCTTCTGTATACGCCGCATATAATAAAAATAACGTAATGGTTTTATACATTTTACTTCCAAGAGAATACGTATCTGATACCGAATGATATGTTTCCTTAATATATATTACTACATTGCAATAGGTATTGCATAAATTATAAAAAAACGTTTCATAATATTTTTAAATCCTAAGTTAAAGGTCTTTTTTTAAGCACTAAGGCTAAGAACTCAGTCAGCGGTTTTCATCCGTGTCTATCGCGTTTATGGGCCTGCAACTTCTGTAGAATGTATGTCCAAGAGTAGGAGTACATAAATGCATGCAGAGTTTTACATTCGAGCAGCGCACGGTTGTTTGCGGCTCTCGTGTCACCGGCGCACAGTGGGACCTTTCACACAAGAGCGTATCAAAAATGGTTTTAACGAAAGTCGGAATCTCCTAGCAATGTTAATATTTTCATGTACTTAAATAGTCAAAGTATGAGATTACATAGCTTGTTTAGTGTTTTTTTTAATATAAGTTTCTTAAATCGGCATTTAAACACAACTGATCGATTAAGCTCTGATTTCGTAACACATATTAATGACAATTCAAACCTAGATCCTGCATTATCTTTCATAGCATTTAAAATCTAATATATAAAATTCTCGTGTCACAGTTTTCGCTGCCATACTCCTCCGAAACGGCTTGACCGACTCTCATGAAATTTTGTGAACATATTGAGTAGGTCTGAGAATCGGCCATCATCTATTTTTCATCCCGATATTCCCACGGGATAGAAAGTTACGCGGGTGAAACCGCGGGGCGCAGCTAGTAGTATATATTTTTATAATCCTCAAACTCTTTTTTTTTTTAAACTGTGATTTGGTTTTCAATTAATAGTTTTAAAATATATATATATACTATATACTGGGTGGTCCAAACAGTGACGTCAAAAATTTTTTTTGGGTTGCTGACATCTGGATGTACTCGGAAATACCCCATGTATGTTAAGCGATTTTTTGTAGTTTACGAGATATGATTTTTTTTTCATAATATTTTAAAATTTCCGACCTAACTATTAAAATAATTTTTTTTCTTTGTGAATTAAGCCATTTTTGTTATTTTTTTTGTGTCTTAGTCCTTATTAGTTGTACTTTCACGTGTAAAATAACTAGCTTCCTACTATTGATAAAAAATAAATAATTTGCGTTTGAGCGAGTCGCATTTCAATTTTTAAATTTTAATAAAAAAAAATAAAAAAGTTTCATGAATTCTAACTAATTTTAAAAACTTCCTAAGACCCTCAGCTTTGATTATAATACAAAGTAAGTTGTACTTGATAGGCCTATTTTAGCCGTAAACTGCCTTTAAATGTACAGGGGCGTAAAATGTCCTAAATTAATAAATTCTTTTGAAAGCACCTATTGGTTATTTCTAAGGTAAATTAGGTTGGCTATATGTGATTAATTATTGTGATACATTATAATTAATAAAACAAAACAGTTATGATTGGTTTTTATTCATAGTAAATTTTCGAAGTGTCTTCCTTCCGCTTCAATACATAATCTACAACGTCTTAAAAAATTCTGTTTCAGTCTCCTAAGACTACTAGTATGTTGTCTAATTTTTGTTGCGGCCTGCCTTAGTTTTTCACGCAGCTCTGCTTCCGTGTTTATTTATACAAAAAAAAATAACAAAAATGGCTTAATTCACAACGAAAAAAATTATTTTAATAGTTAGGTCGGAAATTTTAAAATATTATGAAAAAAAAAATCATATCTCGTAAACTACAAAAAATCGCTTAACATACATGGGGTATTTCCGAGTACATCCAGATGTCAGCAATCCAAAAAAAATATTTGGACGTCACCGTTTGGACCAACCTGTATATATGCTAATAATAAAATATATAATCTATTAATTTTCAATTAGAGATTTCCCTGTTGCCGCTGTCTGCCGCCGCACAAATATTTCTAGTTTTAGATACCTTCGATATCAAACAATAAAAGGCAAATAAAGAAAATTTGCGAAATTTTGTGCTTTTATAAGTTATATCGAAAAATGTCCCTCAAGGTAGGCATCGATGTTTTGTCCTTTAACTATACACAATTATTATTTTTATTATGTCGGCTACATAGTTATATATTTTTTATTTTGATAAGTACTACCTACTAATATACTCTTAAAAAAATAAGACCTTTTTTATTATTTCATTATTTTTGATATGTAACGAACACCTTCTTATGACTCAATGGACTATCATTGTGGGAGTAACTTTTCTTTTTTTTTTCATTTTTATAATAAATATACGCAATTATATTACGTCAATTCATTTTTCAGATATAGTATTAATTAGGTTTTAACAAGGTAGTATCTTTATTCTTACAGGCGATTCGCACGCAGTAAATTAGTCGATCGTTAGAATAACAATCGGTTCATTAAAATCGGTTCATACCTGCCTACCCTGCCTCTAGGTCGCTGCTTTCTCTAGCTTCATTCTTTATTCGTGCGTGGCGACGAACGCATGTGCCTTAAAATGCCGAAACGCAGTGCCGAAGAAAAGTTATTGCATTACCAGCGGAAAATAAGGAAAATAAAAGAAAAAGTCAAGAAAAGACGGCATATCATAGATTTCTCCGACTCATCGGATATAGAAACTATAGAAGGTACGTTATTAACTTATTAGACACTTTGTTCTGCAAATAACCTTTTTCGGGATTGACTGCGAGTCAATTGCGATAACGCGGGTAACTATGAGTTACCCACGTATACATAAAGAAGTAGTTGCAACTTGCATTTATCATTTTTACAAATATTCTGGTGTCTAAAATCGGGATAGACTGCGAGTCTATCACGAAATGAGAGTAACTGCGAGCTACCCTCAGTAAAATTATAAAAGGTAATTACCTACACTAATATGATAATAAGTGTCTTTTAGACAAAATTAACTTCGAAATACCCACAAAATGTATTACAAATGAATACAAATGCTAAAAGTCTGTTATTTGTGATTTCAGAAATGAGTCACGCTGAACTTGGTGAGGATGTGATGGGAGAGCTATCTCAGCACCCTGCCGATATGTCTGTAATGCAGACGGATGAATTGTCGGCAACGTCACAGACTATTGATCCCACTGTGGAGCAGGGAGCAGGTGAATCCGGTCAAACATTAGTACCGACCACACCTCTTACGGAGGCTCTATTAGAACCACCATTAGATCCGGAGTTACTATCTGCACTGGGTGCAAGTACTTCGAGCGCTCCTGACTTTGGGGAAGATATTCATAATAGCTTAGCTAACTTATGGGCCCCTCTACGCCGCAAAGGATTGTCTAAAGAAGACAAAGAGAATCTCCTGAAGGAATATTTAATACCTTCGAATTGCAAGCTATTACAAGCGCCAAAACTCAACGTAGAGATTTCAGCAGCCGTCTCGGAAATTGTAAGAGGCCGTGATAAAAAACTTATGGTTTTTCAACAAGAACTCGGTGCGAGTATAACGGCCATTAATAAAGGAATGGACACAATGTTAAAAAATGATAACAAGGCTCTAGCTCGTTAAAAGTCTAAGCGATGGGTGCCGTCTTTTAACTAGTATGCATTATGGATTCACCAGGGACAGAACCAAACTAATTATACCTAGTTTGGAGAGGAGTTTTTTACACATTTTACAAGACTCCGAACGTGATGACACGTTATTTGGCAACTCCTGGCCGAAAAAATTAAAGCATGCAAGGCTATCGAAAGACAAGGCCACCAAATTCGAAAATCGAGTCAAGCCAATCCAAGGAGTATTACGCCTCAAATAATGCCGAGCCGTTCTGCCCAACAGGGAAACTGGTCGGGACCTCCTCGTTACCCGTCAAACAGGGGGGGGGGGGGGGG
>LUGF01045604.1:170983-184557 GCA_001625245.1 Calycopis cecrops
TTACAGGGATCATCACCCTCTTCACGCCACCCTTACCCTGGGTGCCGCGAAGCTCTGCGGACAGCGTTTACGCACCGTAAAGTTCCGCAAGCCGCGCTTGACTTAATGATGGCATCATTGTCCGAAAACACTCTCAAACAATACAACGTAACCTGGAACCTTTGGTGGGAGTTTTGTATGTATAATAACATTAACGTATACAGTAATTCAATTTCACTTATATTGACGTTTTTGACGGAACAGTTTAATAAAGGCAGTTCCTATGGGTCTCTGAATAGTCACAGGTCAGCGCTGTCATTCTTACTGGGTGACAGAATTGGATCTGACGATCGCGTTAAGCGCCTCCTGAAAGGAGTATATAAAATAAAGCCTAGTTTTCCCAAATACACTTCAGTGTGGAATCCGCAACTAGTGCTAAATCACATTTCAAATTGGTACCCAAATATGGACTTGACCATTGAAAAGCTCACAAAGAAGTTGGTAATACTTCTTGCACTATGCACAGCGCATAGGGTTCAGACATTGTCATTGATTAAACTTGAGAACATAGAAATCATGGATAATGGTATCAAGATGGCCATATCCGACCCAGTCAAGACTTCAGCACCCAGTCGTGAACAACCAGTATTATTTCTATCCTTTTTTCAGGAAAATCCAAGGATTTGCCCTGCTACTGTTCTCAAAGATTATATGTTGGCTACAAAAAATCTTCGAGACACAAAGGAAGGTAAACTATTACTGACAATAAAACGGCCTCACAAACCCGCTACAGCTCAATCCATCAGTCGTTGGATTAAGGCAGTGTTAACAGAAAGCGGCGTAGACACTAATATATTTCCTGCGCATAGTACGCGACATGCTGCTACGTCAGCAGCAAGCTCCACGGGTCTAAGTGTAGACATCATCAGGAAAACAGCAGGCTGGACAGCTACGTCCAGCAGTTTTGCCCGCTTTTATAATCGCCCCATTATTAACACAAACGATTGTGATTTTGCTAGGTCTGTAATTGTTTCCCATCAGAACAATAATTAATTATTAATATTATAATTACATTTACATTTTAAGAATACTCATTTTTATTTATAATGTTATGTTAGGTAATTTGAAAATAAAACATAGTTTGATTTTAATACCTTT
Source organism: Calycopis cecrops (assembly GCA_001625245.1). Classification (NCBI taxonomy): domain Eukaryota; kingdom Metazoa; phylum Arthropoda; class Insecta; order Lepidoptera; family Lycaenidae; genus Calycopis; species Calycopis cecrops. The sequence continues at coordinate 172,121 of LUGF01045604.1, forward strand.
TTATTTGAATATTCTCCTATACTTATAAATACCATAACAGAAAAAAGCAAAACAAAACTTCATGCTCTAAACAACTACCTTGTTAAAACCTAATTAATACTATATCTGAAAAATGAAGTGACGTAATATAATGGATGATCAAACGAACTTCCAAGTGAAGTTCGATCACTATTATATGAGTCACTTCATTCGAAGATATAGTAACCCAATCTCACCCAAGAATCGGCTACAGCGTATTCTACACCCAAACTATGAAGCATTGTTTTGCTCATGGTCTCTAAAAAGAATGAAGCTAGAGAAAGCAGCGACCTAGAGGCAGGGTAGGCAGGTATAAACCGATTTAAATGAACCGATTGTTATTCTAACGATCGACTAATTTACTCTAAAAAACGTGCGAATCGCCTGTAAGAATAAAGATACTACCTTGTTAAAACCTAATCTATATATATAAAACTCAAACGTGACATAGCCAGCTATCAACGCACAGCCCAAACCACTGGACGGATCAAGCTGAAATTTGGCATCCAGGTAGATGTTACGACGTAGGCATCCGCTAAGAAAGGATTTTTAGAAATTCTACCCCTAATGGGATGAAATAGGGGTTTAAGGTTTGTATGGATTTCTTAGAAATTAAACGCGGGTGAAACCGCGGGGCACAGCTAGTTAATACTATATCTTCGAATGAAGTGACTCATATAATAGTGATCGAACTTCACTTGGAAGTTCGTTTGATCATCTATTATACTCTAGTTATTACTTGTAACTCCTTTTAATTAAAAAAAAACCGTATTTTACATATTTATAAGCTCTTTTGAAGGTTGGAGAACTCCGTTTGGTCCTACTGTGCGGCGGGGCAGTTATAGTAATCTTACGGTCGGCGATCACGTAGGAAATATAAGTACGAAAATTTGACGTGCGTCTTGCTACCACCCGTCATGGGATTATCACCTGTCAAGTAAGCGGGCGACAAACTGCGACGGCTGCGTCAGCAAATCATCATATTATAAATAACATGGCTGAGGTGGGCGCTCTTGATAACCGCTCCGTGAGTTCTTAGCGTAAAGAATCATGGCCAACTGACAAACAAGTTTTTGTAGAATTTTTTTTGCGTCTACAGTCAGATGAAAAATATACCATATAATATACTTACCATACCTTACAATTTAATATTAATGGTAGAAATATTAATGGTCTTTTAAAAAAACTTTAATTTATGCAATAACCTTATACTAGAAGGGAATATGTGTACGAAAGTGTACCATTAGATTAATAATCTAGTCTTATATTAGCCTAGTACTTATTCATTTTCTAAATAATAACAGAGGAAGGAACCTTTACCTTTTTAGGATTCGTTTTTAAAAAATAAAACACCCTCCAGAGGGGTTATCATGCAGTAGGGCATGCAGGGGGTGCATAGAAGGAGCCTCCACGAGCGGTGAAGATTATGTTGAACATGAATGAGCGTCCGGCGCACCCTGGACACCTCGCTCCAAGATTAACTCAGCGAAGTCAATATTGGAGTGGCGTGACTAATCCTTCTGCCACAATGGCCCAAAACGGCTCTTCTCAGAGCCAAACACAAAGGCACTTTTCAGTGCCAACCCAAACAACTTTCCCACAAAATCTTCATAGACCGGCAATAAATATCATCTCCATTAATATAGAGGGATTTTCCGATACGAAATCATCTCTTCTCTCTGATCTCTGCCACGAAAGTCATTGTGACGTCCTCTGCATTCAGGAAACTCATAGAGACCAATCACAGCAAAGACCGTCAGTTGCTGGTATGACCCTAGTGGCTGAAATCCCCCACGCAAAATACGGCAGTGCCATCTTTGTAAAATCTGACATCGCAATAATCTCATCATTCGTTGAAGACTCTAATAATATTGAAATTCTCACCATTGATTTAGGAAAATGTACCGTTACTTCAATCTATAAGCCTCCAACTGTGCCTTTCGTCTTTACCGAACCTACTAACTTCCAAGACCAGCCCACGCAGATAATCGTAGGTGATTTTAATAGCCATATTACATTGTGGGGTTATAGCAAAGCAAACGCCGATGGTGAGGCGGTGGAACAATGGGCAGAATCCAATGGATTTACCCTTATCCATGACGCCAAACTCCCCGCTTCATTCAACAGTTCCCGGTGGCGACGTGGTTATAACCCTGACCTAATTTTTGTAATTAGCAACATTAATACCATATGTAAAAAATCTATAGAGCGACCAATCCCACGCACCCAACATAGACCTATCTCATGTAAGATTTTGGCTGCTGTCAAACCGAATATAGTCCCCTTCCGTCGTCGATTTAACTTCCAAAAAGCGAACTGGAAAGCTTACTCAGAAGGTATCGACAACGAACTGTTAAATATTGATCCCATACCTCAGAACTATGATTTATTTCTAAAAACCGTTAAAACCGTATCCAGAAAAACAATTCCCCGTGGCTGTCGTACTTCTTACATTCCCGGAATTAGTAAGACCCATTCCAGTCTTCTCTCCCTCTATGAATCCCGTTTTACAATAGACCCGTTTTCTGCAGACACCCTAGAACTTGGTGAAGAGTTACTAAAATTGGTAGGCGAAAATCGGCGTGAGACATGGATGAATCTCGTGTCTAGTGTCAATATGACGCATAATAGTAATAAGGCATGGAGAACAGTCAGAAAACTCACGGGCGACCCTCCTAGTGCTTCCAAACCAGGACCAGTGACCGCTAACCAAATAGCCCACCAACTTCTTACAAACGGAAAACCCACTCACCGCATGCCCAAAGAGCCCAAGCTTCCTCTTTATGTCCATAATTCCAATAGTATTACAAAACCATTTACCCTTTCTGAAATAGTTCACTGCATAAATGGTCTAAAAAATGGCAAAGCTGCAGGGATCGATGACATCACGACAGAGCAAATAAAAAACCTAGGACCTGTAGCAGTGTCGTGGCTTTTGGGTTTCTTTAACTCGTGCCTAGTGACCTTCAAGTTGCCCAGAGTGTGGAGAAAGTCAAAAGTCGTGGCACTCCTCAAACCTGGTAAGTGCCCAAACGATCCAAAAAGTTACCGCCCTATTTCCCTGTTGTGCCATACTTTTAAACTATTTGAAAGAATTCTCCTAAACCGCTTATCTAATATCATCGAACCCAAACTTATTCCTGAACAAGCCGGTTTCCGTCCGGGTAAATTTGCACTAGCCAAACTCTTGCTTTAACCCAATTTGTAGAAGATGGATACGAACGTCAGCAGATAACCGGTGCTGTGTTTATCGACCTGTCTAATGCGTACGACACCATCACAATAAAACGGCTTCTTAATAAGGTCTACGAAATCACCAACGATCTGGGGTTTACCTATGTACTACGCGAAATGCTAAGCAACCGCCGCTTCCAAGTACATCATAGTAATACCAAAAGCCGATGGCGATGCCTAAAAAACGGTCTTCCCCAGGGAAGTGTCCTTGCTCCAATCCTTTTCAATATATACACCAACGATCAACCAAACCCGCTACATACTAGACGATTCATTTATGCCGATGACCTTGCAATCGCTGCTCAATCGCCTCGTTTCGAAGACGCTGAACAAACGCTGACGGCTGCCCTGGAAACTCTCGACCGATATTACGTTAGGAATGGCCTAAGACCTAACCCATCCAAGACGCAGTCGTGTGTTTTTCACCTACGCAACCGTCACGCTAACCGAGCTCTCGACATATCATGGCGAGGCGTTGACATCGAACATTGCCCGTACCCTCGCTACCTTGGACTCACCTTGGACAGAGCCCTAACATTCAGATCACACTGTCATAATATAAAACAAAAGATAGGCACAAGAAATAATCTTCTCAGACGTCTCACTACATCCACCTGGGGAGCAGCCCCGCATGTTCTTAGAACAACAGGTCTCGCGATGTCCTTCTCCGCTGGTGAGTATGCATGTCCAGTGTGGCATCGTTCTGCACACGCGAAAGAAGTAGATACTGCGCTCAACGAGACCTGCCGCATCATAACGGGCTGCCTAAAACCGACACCACTCAAGCTCCTTTACCCACTCGCTGGTATTGCCCCCCCAATTGTGCGCCGACAAGTAGCCTGTGAGTCAGAGAAACTATAGCAGGAGACCGACTTCAGGCACCCTATGTTCAGCCACACACACCAAAGAGCACGCTTAAAAAGCCGTAAAAGCTTCATGCAGGCGACCAGCAGCCTAAAAGTAGAGCCAAAAGAAAAAAGGAAGCGTCTGTGGAGCTCGAATTACCCCGTCCCTCCTGACTTCATTCAGCCCGCGGAAACCTTTCCACCAGGCTCTGAGCTGCAGTGGCCCATCTGGTGCACGCTCAACCGTCTTCGGACAGGAGTGGGCCGCTGCAGGTCAAGCCAGGTAAGGTGGGGCTACGCCACTAGGTCGGAGTGCGACTGCGGTGCTCGAGACCAGGATATGTCCCATCTTTTATCCTGTCCTCTGTGCCCTTCCAACTGTACCAAAGCCGACCTCATGCAGGTGTCAGATGCTGGTCTTTCCGTGATAAATTACTGGTCCGGCAAAATCTAATTTCTAATCATATTAAATACTTATAGTCCGGTCAATTTAGACATTTGAAATAACAATAATTCCTGGAAAGCCAAATTTCGGTGGAGACCTATAGTTTGCCATTACAAATCAAGTTTTAAAAGTCCCCATCGATCCTATGTGTGCTTAAAAAGTTATTCGAGGTCAAAGGTCAAAATTTGAGGTTTTTTGTATTTTGCTTGAAAACGGTAAGTTTTATCAAAAAAAACTTTAAACCAAAGTTGTAGATCTTTAAATTATCTACAAAAACGGTATCAATGATTTTTTTCCTAACAGTTACCATTCCTGAGATATCGCGATTCTAAGAGTCAAATAATAGTCATATGTTAGTCATAATTAGTCATATGTTTCACATAGCGAATGTGGGTCCTTGTAACACTACGGACAATAGAATAGCCCGATGTTTTTCAAGCCGTGCATAGAGGAAATTCAGTTAGGGACTGGCTACCATTTGAATAAATGTTTTTAGGATAGTATAATATCTATAAAAGAGACACAAATAAGTATTTATACTTGTATTAAGTGCCTAATCAAATATATGTATAAAATTCTCGTGTCACAGTTTTCGTTGCCATACTCCTCCGAAACGGCTTGACCGATTCTCATGAAATTTTGTGAGCATATTGAGTAGGTCTGAGAGTCGGCAACATCTATTTTTCATCCCGATATTCCCACGGGATCGAAAGTTACGCCGGTGAAACCGCGGGGCGCAGCAAGTATGTATATACGTGGCTTATATGTGCGTATCATGTATAATATGAATCTTAGAATCGCGATATCTCAGGAATGGTAACTGTTAGGAAAAAATCATTGATACCATGCTTGTAGATCTACAACTTTGGTCTAAAGTTTTTTTTGATAAAACTTACCGTTTTCAAGCAAAATCCAAAAAACCTCAAATTTTGACCTTTGACCTCGAATAACTTTTTAAGCACACATAGGATCGATGGGGACTTTTAAAACTTGATTTGTAATGGCAAACTATAGGTCTCCACCAAAATTTGGCTTTCCGGGAATTATTGTTATTTTAGCACTTTTTTATGTCTAAATTGACCGGACTATAGTTGAAATAGTCAATTTAAATGGTGCCATTGACACGATAGAAGAAGAATCATGCAGTACAGAACAATCACCCCAACTTTGTGACCCTGCAATGGGACGAGCCTGCGCAAAAGTACCTCCTCTCAGTCCTTAGTTTTTTTTTTATTTTTTTTAATCTGTTAGAATTAAAATAGTAAATTACCAAAGCAATTATATTAAGCTTCTAAAATAAATTACTTTATAATATTATATATCATTTTATTTTACTCTTGTACTACCACCTATTTTATTAAAAAGCATGTACATGTACACAGCAAGATGCTCGGTCGCGCCAGCCCAATTCGGCTGCATACAAGTATGCAGTGTGGCCCTACCTCTTATAAAAAAAAATACTAACACGTACCCCTCGCTTACACGAGACCGGCGTAAAATGGCAGCTGTGCTATCGCGTTTCATGCGGTGTGAGAGAAGCCGGTGGACCATGGAGGTGGGAGGAGAAAGGAGGGAAGCGCATCTGTATAGCCTCGATCTGAATGTCTATAATGGGCGTCTGTAGTCAACAAAATGGCTCCGACTGCTCGTTTGCCCACCTATCACGTAAAAAAAATTATTGGAAATCAGAAGAAACAATATTTATTTTGTTTAAATAAATGTTAGCTCCTTGGAACCTTAAATATTAGGCCGGCAACACTGGGGAGACATCGTCCACTAACATGACTAAGCTGTTACGTTTCGTGTGCTTTATGACTTTCCGGTAACCCCTTGAAGAGGAAGAAGAACTGATCCCTTAAGAATAATACGGATGTCTATGGGCGTCGGTAGTCTGCAAAGAACTCCGACTGCTCGTTTACACCCTATTTTATAAAAAAATATAATTGTATATGAATTTTTGGTCGTCTATTAGCATAACATGTCGTATTATCTGGGGGCACGGTTGTGCCCCCCAAAGTCGAGCGTGACGCAAACAACTGAGAAATCGCAGTAAGGAACCTTAGACTTGGCGCGACTTTGTCCAGATTTCATTACTTTTCAAAGATAAACAAGCAGTTCCATCGAAACTTGGCTAGTTTTTTCACAAAATTTATTGGGCGGAATTCTGGTTTAAATGCCATTTTGGTGTAAGGAATAAAAGGCGTATTTGATATTCTGTTAATTAGTGGAATTGGAATTACATCCTACTCCTCCTATTCTATAAGAAAGTTTTGCCTTTTTCTTTGGGCTCCCTGCGATCATATCAAATGGTCATATTGTGTGCCCCTAACGATCATGGCATGACATAGCAGCGGTGGGAACGAGTGGTGGGTCAAGCCTGATTAAAAAAAATCTGGGAAATTGTGAATCATGATGCACAAATTAATTTACAAAGATTAATCACAAAAAAAAATCAGCAAACACTTCATTTTGTAATAATTTAATGTTGTTTACAAATTTCATCTGAATAATTTATCCAAACAAGTTTATTTACGTCTATTATTTTGGTAGTTTTCATGAACGCATATAACCTAGCCATATCTGCGTCACCTAAGACGGTATTTCTTCCTATTATCCACACTGAATCTGTGAAAATAAATCAGTAGATTAATTATAGTCAATCTATACATATAATAAAACAGTAAAATCCGTGTTTCTGTACATTGAATATATTTACGAAAAACTAATTGGTAAGCTAACTAAGTATTTAAATAGTATTAGAACACTTCAATGTTTTTTAATATTTTTTGGTCTGTCTGCTTGTCTGCTTGTCCGGGCTAATCTCCTAAACTACTAGACGAATTCGAATGAAACATTTTGTAGTGTATAGATATTAAACCTGGTCAACATCAAAAACACTTTTTACTATCAAATTTTTGGTCTATCTAAGTTTTGGATTGGTCGGCGTTCAGATATCACAAGAGTCAAGAGAGAAACTATACACAGTAACGAACGAGCAAGAGCTCAACGTGCTGAAGTCACAGGGTTGTCTAGACATTGAAAAAACGCCAATATATTTCTTTGTACAGTTACACGCTTGGTACAAGAAGTAATAAAATTAAAAACAATTTTAAAATGTACTATTGTTTCAATACCTTGTGTGTTGTTATCTCCATCATGAATACAGTCGTAGACAACAGCATACTTCTCAATATCGACGAATAGAACCGTTAGTGTAACTTGAACAGTTTGTCTCGGATCTTAAAGAGAAAATATTATTTATTATATTCTTTTGTCAATGAAGTCGGAAGGACGCATTTTGTAATCATTGAACTTGGCTAATGTAAGAAGTAAGAAACATTTTTTTTCATACTTACACCCAGTGGAAACATTGAATAATATTTTTCCATCTGCTTGGACTATTCCCACTCCGTCTAAGAAATTGTGCGCGTCTTCAGGTACATCTATGCTTTCAATCCTAATTATATTTCCATTTAAAGAATATTTCAAAGTCAAACATTCTTCAGCGGTCTCGTAGTGATTGGGATAACGTGCTAAATCATTCCAAATACCAGAGGCAAACTGAAACAAAAAAAGTAATCAAACTGTAACATCTTAGAAATTAGCAATGTTACATTATAAACTTATTGTCTTACTAGCTTCCGGCCGCGGCTTCGCCCGCGTGGATTTCGGACTTCAAAAATGATGTTGTTATTACTATACATTTTATATATACTATACATATTTTATTTAGAACTATTTAAGGTAAATAATCCTACAGTAATTATCTTTGTGTAACTCTAACGATTAGGGCAGCGCACGCCAATATTGCTCTCAGGGGGCTGATTTTTTTCCGACTTACTTGACAGTTATCGTTATATTATAACCAAACTAGCTGCGCCCCGCGGCTTCGCCCGCGTAAATTTCGATATCGTGGAAAATCATTCCATGGCATCCCTCAGGAACATTTTTTCGGGATAAAAGCTATCCTATGTTACTTCTAATACCTCCAAGAACATGTGTACAAAATTTCATGATGATCGGTTGAGCAGTTTTCGCGTGAAAGGGTAACAAACAAACTTACATTCGCATTTATAATATTAAGTATGATGATTATAAAAAATCCCTATATATTTTAATTTATTATGTTATTCTGATATGAAAGCTATATTACTGTAAAGTTTCATGAAAATCCGTTGAGTAGTTTTTGTGTGAAAGAGTAACAAATACACTCACAAACTTTCGCCTTTATAATATTAGTAGGATTCTTTTTAGTCCTGTCAACATATAATGATTTGGCCCATTGACGGACAGATCGTGCCAGATTCTGCACTAAATGTCGTATTTTTTTTGTTCACTCAGGGAAATACATTTAAGTATGATACCGACGAGCGTGGGTGGCCCCTATACCTATTTCGGACTCGACAGTCAGTGAAATACCGACTAAACCCGTGTGGGTGCCTTCAGCCACTATAATTGGAGGGTCCCGGATCTGTAAGCAACAGGCTAATCGGATAGGATTTAGAACCAACTTCCTAGCTGCGGACTGTGATCAGTAATTGAAGAATCTTCAACTTTTCATAATAATATTAAGCTTTAAATTTTCAAAGAAACCATTTAAAATTTCCAATAAAAAGAATTAATTAATTTATGTTATGTCAAAATAGCGAGGTGAGGCGCTCCGCATTTTCACCCGCGTAAGTTTCTACCAACCTATTTCAAGATCTACCGAATTTACTCAGAATATATTTTCTATTGAGCTTTTTCTGCGAAGATCAGCACCATAATATTATGCTTACCAAGACACGAGATTTTCATATGCTTATGTAGTTTTGACAAAAAATACTACTTTTACAGAAGCAATACTTACCGCAGTCATGTTCAAATTATCAGCTGTTTTAACTTCTGGACATAGTGCTTCTGTATACGCCGCATATAATAAAAATAAAATAAAGGTTTTATACATTTTAATTCCAAGATAATACGTATCTAGTACAAAATAATACGTTTCCTTTATATTTTAAATAACAATTGTATTATAAATATCACAGAATAATTAGACGAAAATATATGTTCCAATGTTAATATAATATTATATCGAATAAATTGTAAAGGATTGTTTTGAACTCACGTAGAAGGTAATCATGATTGTAAAACATGGTATTCTTGTATTTTAGGCACTAAGGTTGAGAACTCACGGAGCTTTTTTAACCGCGCCCGCCGTGGGCTCGCAACACGAAGCGATTTACATCCGCAGCGCGCGCGGTATTTCGCTACCGCGGCACAGTCGCGCGACGGGCCACTTGTACAGCGGGCAGCGAGTTTGCGGGTGATGATCTCCACTGCGACGACTGCATGACCGCACCGGCGCGCGGCGCGGCGGCCTCGTGAGCTTAGAAATAATATCGCAGTTTCACGGCCGCGGCGGGCGCGGTTTAAAATCTCTCCGTGAGTTCTTAGCCTAAAAGTTCATGGCGAACTCACGAACAAATTATTATTTTTAACAATATTTTTGGAGTCTGTAGATGATAAATATAGATTTTGAATCCTTAAAAATTTTGTCTTCAACTTTATTAGTCAGGATTTGGAGATATTCAGGTTTAAAGATCAGTTAATCCAAGTTACCGTCTATGTGTGTGCAAAACTTCATGAAAATCGGTTCAGCAGATTTTACGTGAAGAAGTAACAAACAAAAATTCAAACAAACATACAAACTTTCACATTTATAATATTAAAAAGATAAGATTTTTTTTTTTGCTTTTTTTTTAAAGCCGTTTTTAAAAACGTTTGTCCCTGTGACTTATTTATCGTCATTGCAAAGCAAGTAGCCACAGAGAATTGCGGGTGCTTGAACTCAAATTGGAAATTGTTGTGAATGAGTGGTATACGTGGTATAAATACAGAGTCACCGGCGTCACTCGTAAGATCACAACACCCCGCAAACAGTTTATTTTAAATTTTCAAATCTGTCGGGTAAAGTATGATCACGGAATTTTCCGTAGAAATGAGCGATGTTCCCGCTGTAAAAAGTATTCTAGATGTTAACCAAGCTTAGTATTTATATCCCCTCGACGGATCTCCACCTTGTCGTGGTGACGCGTCAGTTGGGCTTTGCTGGGGCCTGCTCTGGATGCGTCCATGAAGGAGGGGTCGCGTTGGCGTTGGGGCCGCAGAGGAAGAGGAGATGCGGTGTGTCGTTGCCTTCCTCCCTGTCCTCTGCGACCGTTTAGTGGTTGGTCCGCCACCCAGCGGATAGGACCAGCCAATGCCGAAGTTCCACCACCCGTAGACGCTTACCCCCTTATTAATAAACATAGAATAACTTTATCCAAGTAATAACCTAGTAATAAACTGACATCTGTCAAATTCCATACCTTTTAATGTGTTTTTTAATATGGAGTTTGATAGATATCAGTTTATTACCTACTAGGTTATTACTTGGATAAAGTTATTCTATGTTTATTAATAAGGGGGCACGGGTTTCTATTAATAAATGTTTCGCCAATGTTCTTTGCAACAATATACAAATAAATAAACAATCAAATAGGTAAATCATTTATTTTGCAAAATCCGTTATATCATTTTGTAACCCAAAAATTTTGTGAAATAATACGAGACTTCAGCTACCAGACTTTTCCTTCTTGGGGACTATCCAGCTGCCTCTGTACATTCCCTACTACGTAGTTGGAATCGTGCAAAGAGGTTAGGTTTACCCCTGCCCTCAGTACTCTTAAGGAGTACGCTACCAAGTTGTCCGCGATCGGAACCGTTTGTCGTCCCAATCCACGCAGCTGTTTGCTAATTCAGAGGGACTGGTGGAGGACCTACCAGCCGAGCGGCTCTTAGTCTGGCCTCTCCCCCCAGCCTGTCCGGTGTGGGTAGCGCTGTCCGTCATAGAGCCCAAGCCCCTCCACCACGACCAGGTCTTCGGGGGAGAACATCCAACCCCTTTTTTGGTAACGCAGGAGAATACCTTTGAGTACGCTACCCTGGAGCTCGGGTGGCTCAACCGGTTACATTGTCGCGTTCAGCAACTGGTTTTAACTGGTTTGCCCTTACCGACTAATCTCCTGCGCGTGCCTTTTGGCGCTATAATTAGAGGGGCCCGGATCTCCCTTCAGTGACAGGCTGGCCCCGGCGAAAAGTACAGACTTCTCCTCCTTGGGGATTGTCCGGCTACCTTTGAACAGTCCCTACTCCAACGTTGGAACCGTGCAATTGCGTCCGGTTTCCATCCCGACCCTTGGTCCCAATGCTCCGACGGAGCACACCACGCCGGTCGTTCTAATCCACGCCACCATCTGCTGAATCAGGGGGACGGGTGGATGACCTCCGGCATTTGCTGATTCCATCCACAGTGCGACGGACCAACCATCAAACGGTCGCATCTGAGGATGCGCCTTCGTTCGGTGGCGGGAGATAGGGTGCACGGCAACGACACACCGAGACACCTCTTCTCTCGCGACCCCTCCTCCACTCCATACATAGAACCGAATATAAATATTATTTTTTTCATCTAACCTGTATGCGAGGGGTGTCTATGGATAATTGGATAGGTCTTCATAATGACATTAACATTACTACTACGTCAAAATCAATTGTTTGAAAAATAGACGCTTCCAAAATTATACGGTTATGATGGTACGGAGTCCTATAAAGTTTTGACAAATTTTCCCAGAGTGGTTTGCTACCATTGGGGTCTTCTCGGAGCTGGTATAGCTCGAGGTCTACGGGCCTCGGCGCGAACGCCATTACCCGGGGGTAATCGCGAGGGGCATACTAACCCCTCGGTGTTGGGGAGGGTGATCAGTCGAGACTGACCGGCGGACCGTCACTATCCAGCTACTATGTCCGAAGAGAGGGTCTGTCCTGGAGGACAGAGGAGGGCAATTATAAGTGCCTGATTTCAGGAGAGG
>LUGF01045604.1:191124-206523 GCA_001625245.1 Calycopis cecrops
TACAAAATACGCAATACACCTTTATCGTTTCGTCAACTATCAACAGGCATATTTCTATATCTGTCTTATTTTTATCACCTTTTTTCGTGGTACCATCGCATATTCTTGGCCAAAAGAAAGAGATGGTTATATCGGACTCGGATCGAATAAAATCACACGGTGTTCTGTAGGACCCAGGTATGCCCTAGGAAAGGATGATTCCTGGACCCTTCTGAGACAACGACTATGAGAGCTGCAGTGAACCTAGCCCCGCTACGGTTAATAAGGCGAGTATGAAGTACGTCCTGATACCCTTCGGTCTTCCTCTGCTAGGCTGCTGGGATCCCGACCAACGCCTCAGGAAAGCGCTCATCATCAAATCAATCAGATCACTGCAGACCCGCCGATGGCCCGTGCGTCTTCTTCGACCTGGGAGAGAACTAACGCTCTCGGTCATTCTCTCCACTGTCTCTTTAGTGAACATTACTGCCTCGCTAAAAGTGACGACAGCATTTCACGATAGCGGACCTAAACGCCGGATTTATCCAACAATTTGGGCAGCCCCAGCCGTGGCCTTAATAATTGCCATGCGGGCCATCATACTCCACGCTGTAACCAAGGCATCGTCCGCATAGCACGACACGGCAACACCCTCCGGTAGCTCATCACGAAGCACCCAATCGTATCCACAGGGTGCTTCATATATTATTATTTTCGTATTTATATCATCTAATAATAGGTTGGGGAAAAAGTTTCTTCGCATTTCTTAAGAAAATTCTAATGATTTTCCTTTATATTTTACTAGCTGTGCCCCGCGGTTTCACCCGCTTTTAATTTATAAGAAATCCGTATAAACTTCAACACCCTATTTCACCCTCTTCGGGGTTGAATTTCTAAAAATCCTTTCTTAGCGGATGCCTACGTTGTAACATCTACCTGGATGCCAAATTTCAGCTTGATCCGTCCAGTGGCTTGGGCTGTGCGTTGATAGATGGCTATGTCACGTTTGAGTTTTATATTTTTTTTTATGGTATAGGGGCGCAAACGAGCAGTTGTAGCCATTTTCATGACTACCGACGCCTATTGACATCTGCATAGAGACTATACAGATGCGCTGCACCCCTTTCTTCTCCCACCTCATCTATATATATAGATAGATTTACATTTAACTAAATTATGTAGGTACCATTTTGTCCGATCATTTTTGCCATCTTATAGATAGGGACATGATCCCATTGCAATAGAAATTTTGGGGTTTCTGGTCAAAATACCGCGATTGGTGGTTTTGGCAGCCCTCTCGTGATGTTAACCTGACGCTGAGCGAAACAGGTGGAAATCTGAAGGTACAAGGTCAGGATTATACGGCGGATGCATTAACACCTCCCAGATAAACTCTCTTAATTTTTGCTGAGTGGCTAAAGATTTGTGAGGTCTAGCGTTATCATGATGAAAAACCACACCCCTTCTGTTGATTAATTCCGGTCGCTGTCTCTCAACTTCTTGCTTTAATCTCATCAGTTGTTCGCAGTAGAGTTCAGAATCGATGGTCCTGCCTGGTGGTAAAAGCTCATAATGAATATTGCCCTTCCAATCCCACCACACACACAGCATCACCTTGTTGCGAGTTAGTCCGGGTTTTGCCACAGTCTGTGAAGCCTGACCGGCCTTTGAACATGACCTTTTTCGAACGTTCTTGTCGTACGTGATCCACTTTTCATCCCCAGTTATCAGCCTTTTCAAAAATGTATCGGTTTCATTACGTCGTAATAATATAAGATAATATAAGAGAAAATAAAATAAAACAATAATCAGATGAGTACATGATTCATTAGGTTTCTTTCAGTGAGCTCGTGGGGTACCCAAATATCGAGCTTTTTTGTGGACCCAGTTTTTTTCAAATGTGCCAATACTGTTTTGTGGTCAATCCCCAGTTCTTCAGCTACGTCGTAACTACTGATATGCCTGCCGATCTTGCTCCACTTTTTCAAAAATGGCATTAATTTTATCCGTAAGCGACCAAAGCGACGTGCATCTTTGACATCAAAATTTCCGGATTGAAAAGGCTTAAACCAAATTTGTGCTACTCACATAGACACTGCACTAGGTCCATATACATCGCAAATTTTTTTCGCGGCTTGTGTTGCATTTTTATCTTTTTTGTAGTAAAATTTTAAAATGTATCGAATTTCTTCATTAGATTCACTCATCTTGAGAGTACGAAATACGAATGAAAAACACAAAATTTTCCTAATTTGAATTTGGAATTATTTTCTTTAAAATTTAATCTTTTTAATGATACCAAAACCAGCCAGATACAAATACTATAGCCAAAGAGATTTTATTAATAGCTCATATTACATACTATAATGCGAAAAGACTTTTCTCCAACCTAATACATATAAGATAATGAAATACATATCGCTCAAGCGCATCAAGGGCTTGTTACCAAGAACAACATATAACCTTCACAACCTTATAATTGTGAAAGTCACTACATCGCCCAGCATTAATGATCAACTATTCAGATTTAATTAATTACATGTTAAAAAAACACATTACTTATACCATATCAATACGTTCATTTGATTTGTCAGCACAAAAATATCATACAATTCATTTTACATTTTCAAAATCTTTTAGCCCAGGTATCTTTGTGCATTGTGATAGGACTAACAAACGAGTCTAAATAGTTTTGAATTTTAGTCTTCAAGCTGCCTTCTGGATTCTTTGTCCTCGCCGCCACCCACACGATTTCTAAAAGATGAATGCAAAAATAAATTATTACTATTAGTGTCTGATCCAAGAAAATATATACAACTAATAATGTGTGTAAGCATAATTATTAACAAATTGAACGCGTATTGGGAGGCTCTGATGCAATATGTGGTGACCACAGCTCTCATCCCTTGAGATAATATCCATCTCCATCAAGAGATAATATGAAGAGATATATAGGAACGCCAGTCTTTGCGGCTGCAATGTTAGAAAGAGGTAGTGCCACACTGCATGCATGCATGTAGCCGAATTGGAAACGAACCCGGCGAAAGTGACAACTATGCTTTTTTTATGAAATAGGAGGGCAAACGAGCAGCCGGAGCTATATATATAGGTATACCAAAAAAAAAGTACCGAGTAGGTACATGCATTTTAGACCCTTTGTGTGGCATTTTTAGAGAGCACAAGTGTCCCGTACTATATAAATAAATAAATAAATAAATATCTGTGGACTTTACACACCACGTTAGCCTAGCCCAGTGCTAAGTACCGTAAGGACTTGTGTTCCGGGTACTAGACAACGGAATATATTTAAATTTAGGAATTTTATATATTTAAGATTTTTATTATAGAAATACATATAAATACATACATAAACATCCATGACCCAGGCGGGATTTGAACCCGCGACCCCTGGCGCAACATGCTCCACTTATCCGGGCCCTGTACCGCTGCGCCAGCCTGGTCGTCAAAGAAGCCTCTCATATAGAAAATCTCTTATAGGGTAGGTACATAAACTTTTATAAAAGGAGTCTGAATTCCACAAATAATAGTATTAGAGAAGACTTACATACGTTCTTGGTAGACGTTGGTTCTTGGTTTATCACCGTATGCCACTGAGCTGATGATGGTAGATACAATTTGGTAATTTTTTTTTTAAACCTATAACGCCTGCTCTGGATGGATTGGGATGGCGTAGCTCGGTAGATGGAGCAGCAAGCATTACAATTTGCTTAGCGTTATGATAACATAGGAATATAAATTAATTTTTATATTATAGGAACTATTTGAACGAACGGACAATAAAACCTGCACGAAAGATATGTTTTTTTTGATATAAAAAACATAGCTGCGTAGAATTCGGAAAAAGGAACGAATTTGAATTGTATTTTTCTTGACAGTGTAAGGTCTTTTCATGATTCTGCAAGGGCATCTCAGAGGGCCATGAAGATATATACTAAAGTCAGCATGAATGGTTAGAAAAGGAAACCTTAAGTAATTCTATGTTGTAATTAGAGGTGATTATAAATAAACGTATAAGTAACCAAGTATATTATTTTATCACCTATTAAGCCAGATTGGCAAAGTTATAGGGACAGCCAACAATATAGTGAACCCTGCTCCATCTACCGAGCTACGCCATCCCAATTCATCCAGAGCAGGCGTTACAGTACGTATCCTGCGGTTTGTTTTTGCTGGTTCATATAGCATTTACTTAACCCTAATGTCAATGAGTATCGGAAATCCCAAGTAACACTTACTGCTTTTTTATGTCCTATTAATATAGGTTGAAACTGAGGGCTTGCTTTCTTATATTTTAAAGAGTAATAAAATTACGTACCGTGAGGTTTGTCGCCATCTATGCAACCGTATGAAGCAGCAAAATCGTCATCCAACTTCATAATTGTAAACATCATTTCCGTTTTTTCCTTTATATCTACACAAAATAAATAATATTATGAATATGTAATCAATAGTTTTTAAATTTATAAGTCTATAATAGTGTCCAAAATAAACTTGTCAAAGGAAGTTGTCAATGAAATGCAAAATTCAAATTAGATTTATAAAGCGAAACTTTTTTTAATTAAAAAATTAAATGGGCTCCGTGTAAGCGAGAGGTACCTCCTCGGTCGCGCCGGCCCAATTCGGCTGCATGCAAACATGCAGTGAAGCACTACCTAACTACTTTTCTAAAAGGTTCTTTTTCGGGAGATCATATATATTTTTCAGGTCATTTTACAATAAAATGACATTGTAGGAGTTTTTTAGAATTTTTTTTTGTGAACAATTTCCACTAACAAGTTATTATGTCCATGATAATATGTCTATGATACTGCTGCAGCTAAGTTAGTAGTTTATGACATAACAACAAAGTAAAGTGCCGGCTGCGCCAACCACCCAGGGCCGGTTGTGAAAAAGGCTGCGCCAAATTGGTTAGGTTCGACATAAGTAAGGCATGCGATGCATGGTACTAATTACTACTAACACCGGTTTTCAACCTCACCAGTAGGTTTGCGTCTTCGGTGTGTCACGGTTACAAACATTGGGTTGTAAGATTAAATGAGAAAATATTACAAATAGTACCTACCTCCAGCTATATAAGTGTATAATAATTTGCCATTGGAGATGACTCTTCCATAGCCTTCCACAAAGTTAGGATCACTCACAGTCAGGTCTTCAGTTTTGTACCTTATTATATCACCACCATTGTATTGGTAGGTCAGTGAGGCAAATATGCCGCCGCTGGATAAATCGTTACCAGATATGGCGACATCGTTCCAGGTGCCAGAAGCAAACTGAAATTGTGTGGCAAAGTCATGTCAAAGTCACTATACTAATAATGAAATATCAGAGGGCACAAATTTCATGACTACCGACGACCAGGGACATCCACAAAGAGATTATACTGATGCTTTGTCCTTCCTCCTCCCTCTTCCATGGGCCACCGGCTACTTACACACCGCATGTAACGCAACTGTGTGGAATTTTGCAAATAAACACATTATTTTCTTTCTTTCTTTCTTCTAACCTTTATGTATAAAAATAAATGTTTATCTGTATGTTCTTAATAGAATCCTAAACTATACATTTGATCATGTGATGATTTATAGCAAAGTTGTTGTGCATGAGCCGACAAAGGTTTCTAAGATAGTACGACAATTACTTTATTTCAACGGGACGGTAGGCCCCAGAATATTCAGGTACAGGACTGATAGCATATATTAACATATTATGCTGACTGATAGTTTAACATGTTCTCCGAGGCAACCAAATATCATATCATTAAAATCAAATCAAATTTCTCAAGTTATAATATGTTATCTGCGGCTGAATAACATACTAATTATTATAAGTAAAGTATATAAAATCATTATCAATGTCTAATGATAATGATTCTATAGTTGTCATTATATTAGCTTAGTACATCATTGGAAATACAGATATAAGCTTAAAAGATTTTCTCGACGAACGCTAAAACGTCCGATCCCTTGATAAACCTACATAATATCTTTATGCCATCATCGTATTCACTTTATAATAATGATCTGTGAATGAAATGTTAGTTTGAAATCTATTTTGAATTTTGAAATCTATTTCTTTGGAAACTATAACCAGTTCGAAGAATTTAAACAGTAAAAATATTATGTACCAAAACATCATCTTTTTAAATATAATACAGGGCTAACGACCATTCATATTGTTATCCCAATTTTCAAGAAGTTGTTATTTCTCAACTTCTCGACTATCGTTTTACATATAAATACGCGACTATGACAATAATTGCACTAAATAGAAAAGTATTACAATAAATCAACATTAACTTATTTTATAGCGGTTTATTTACAAGCGCGACGCTTCAGAAGCTTTGCATCAATGGGCGCGGCTGGACTATAAGGCGATAAAATTCGTTAAAATTGCTTTATCATAATGAGTAATATTCGCTATTTAATACATTACATAGATAGTAGTTAATTCGAAAATATTCAGCTTGCTTCTTAAATTATAAAATACAACAAAAAAATACCTTTGCTAAATTAAAATTTTTATCTGGCGTCACATCTGGACAGGTGCTTTCCGTGAATGCCAAGTTGTATAATATAACCAAGAAGAACAATTTATTTAAAACGCACATATTGATAGTAAGTACTGCTAGGACTGACTTGAAGATATGGTTCGATCGATATATATATACCATATAGCTATATAACTGGTTCCTTCGGCCGGGTGGTAATTTTATATTTAAATATCTAACTTGTGTACAAAGAAATGACTTTATACTTGTTTTTATGGAACGCAATGACAAATACATTAGTTTTTATGCAAATTATGTGAGTCATAAATACAAATGAACAAAAACAGTCCTTCTCGCCGAATATCATCTAAAGTATCGACGGCCATCTCTAAACGGCTACCAACATTTAAATAACAATTTTTACAACGACCCGGGACTCAAATCCAAACTCTCCCTACATGTGGTTGAACAGGTATAGGTATAAGACCTACAAATTTAGCGTATTGATATTATTCTGGGGCTCATGGAAGAGGAAGGAAGAAATAAAGAAACTCATCTATTTAACCAGCATGCAAATTTTTGTGGGTGTTAGTAGCCTTCAACACCCTCCGTCTACCCGTTTGCTACGAAAATATAACTGGTGGTAAGAATGCGTTACAATCTTATCTGATGTTATGGAGAAAAATCATAATCACACTAGGTTTTATATAGCACCCCCCTCGAAGAAGCTGCCACCAGGCCGTGGTATGGGGGCTTCCGGTCCTCTGCGATTCCTGAAGCTATTCCGGACCGGGCTACCAATACTTTACATGCTCATGCAATTTTGTTAATCATCAGGTTGGCAGCTCGTTCAGCAGGGAAAATTCCATACATGGTGGCTCATTGATATTAATTATTAAACAATTTAAATTTAGAGATCGCCATGATATTGTTTCTCTCTCTGTGAAGCGGACTGCTGAGATAGCACGTATAGAGATGGAGTATTTTATTGTATTGAGTATATACAGACGGCCTTCAGCCTTGTATGATTGTTTTGAATGTATCGTGGAAGATATTTTGCATAAAATTACTAAGACCAACAAAAGCATAATAGTTTCAAGTGATTTTAATATAAATTTATTACAAGAAACAAGTTTATCTACAAAAATTAAAGCTTTGTTTCAGTCCTACAATCTAAAAGGTTTATTTTTGGAGCCAACTAGAATAACTGCCACTACTGCCACATGTCTGGATAATATATATACAGATATTGTAATAAGTAATAAGAGACTTATTAATCAATTAGACTCTGACCATTGCGGTCAATTAAATTCATTTTATAACAAAAATCGTATTGAGAGTTTTAGAAGAAAGCTTGTCCAAAATTTTCCAGTGCCTAATTATGACAGTGATGCTAACTCATTATATAGTGTATTTTTTAAAACATTTTGCTCAAATTTCAAGTCGGTTTTTCTCCTAGAATGGTGTCAGTCAAAGGTACTGTTTCCTTTAGTGAGTGGGCAGGTATTCACAAAAGTAGACAGAGACTTTTTCAATTGTATGAAGAAAGAAATTATAATAATAGTGAACAATTTAACACGTATGTAAAACTATACTCAAAGGTGTTCAAAAAGATTGTAAATTATTTTTTGTAAGAGGTAGTGCCACACTGCATGCTTGCATGCAGCCGAATTGGGCCGGCACGACCGGGGAGGTACCTCTCGCTTACACGAGACCGGGTTGAAGTGACAGCTGTGCTGTCGCGTTTCGTGCGGTGTGTAAGTAGCCGGTAGCCCATGGAAGTGGGAGGGGAAAGGGGGGCAGCGCATATGTATATTCTCTATGCAGATGTCTATGGGCGTCGGTAGTCATGAAAATGGCTACAACTGCTCGTTTGCCCCCATAAAAAAAGCTAAGTCTCGTTGCCTCAGTGTAAGGATTAAAAATAGTACTGATAAAATAAAAACAACTTGGAGTATTATTAATAGTTAGACTGGTAATGTCAAACGCCATGATAGCGAACTTTGCTTGATTATCGATGGTAAAACAATTACATCAGACTCTGCAATAGCCTCTGCCTCTGAGTATTTCTTTACGGACATTCCGGTCTCTACTACAAAGTGTTTGAACTCTTCACCTACTGCCGTGGAATCTAACCTCAAGGATAATGTTAATTCATGTCGTACTATCTTTGAGTTTACACAGGTAACACCGTTAGACATAATAAAAGTTTTCAATATGATTAATATAAAAAAAAAACTGCCGATCTTTGGGGTAATTCAGTTGTAATAACAAAAACAGTTATTGATATAGTAGCGCCAGAACTAGCTTTAATATTTAATAAGTGTATTCAGAGTGGTGTGTTTCCTGACCTAATGTAAGACAGTAAAGTAATACCATTGTTCAAATCAGGCAGCACTACAGACCCCACAAATTTTAGACCAATATCTGTGCTGGCTACATTCAGTAAGATTTTTGAAAAAAATATGCATGATCAATTACAGTTTTTTTTTAATACTAACAAACTATTACACACAAAGCAATTTGGTTTTAACGCTCCACAACTGATGCGGGTGTTGAGCTTGTAAAACACATATTTGATGCCTGGGAGAACACTCAAGATGCTTTGGGTATTTTTCGTGATCTGTCCAAGACGTTTGATTGTGTCTCTCATGAAAAATTAATCAGGAAACTACAACACTACGGTATAAAAAGCATGGCACTGAATCTCCTTACATCATATCTGAGTAATAGAATTTAGAAAGTCGTTGTTAAAATTAAACGATCTCCGGGGTCTTTATTAAGAATGGGAGTTCCGCAAGGTTCAATTCTAGGCCCGTTTTTGTTTTTAGTTTACCACCACTTTATAACCACCAGATCGTATTGTTTGCAGATGATACTTCACTTATATTTAAACTAAAACGACATCAAAACACTCTAGACGACGTAAATATTTTGAATTTTTTTTAAATTCTTTTAATGACTTTTTTAAACCAGACTTGGCCCATCACTCGTTACCGCCGCTGCTACTCTTGTTTCGCCAGGATCGATAACAATAACTACATAATATGATGGAAGGAAGGACTTTGATGGAAGGCGAAAACTATCTTGTGACCCGCAACGATATTGATCTGAAGAAAATAGGAGTAGGAAGTAATCGAATTTCGAATTACTTATGTTTCACTCAATTCACGCTGGCAAAATACTACATCCGTAGGATGTGATGTGCGGTTTGTTCGTGTTTCATTCCCCTTCATTCTTAGTAACAGGTCGTGCACACTGTATGCTTGCATGCAGCGGAATTGGGCAGGCACGACCGGTGAGGTACAACTTACTTACACGATACCGACGTAAAGTGACAGCAGTGCTGTCGTGATTCGTGCGGTGTAGAAGAAGCCGATGTGTTATAGTATCCCATGGAGAAAGGAGGGTAGCGAGCCCAGAACCCCAGCCGTGGCCCTAATAATTGCCATGCGCTGCGTCATACTCCGCGCTGTAACCAAGGTATCGTCCGCGTAGTAGATCACGGCAATACCCTCCGGTAGCTCATCACGTACCACGCACCCAATCGTATCCACAGGATGCTTCGTGTATTATTATTCTCGTATTTATATCAATTAATAATAGGTTGGGGATAAAATTTCTTCGCACTTTTTTAAGAAAATTCAAATGATTTTCCTTTATAGTTTATTTACATTTAACTAAAGTATGTAGGTACCATTTTGTTGGATAATTTTTTTCCATCTTATAGATTGGGACATGATTCCATTGCTATAGAAATTTTGGGGTTTCTGGTCAAAATACCGCGACAAGTAGTTTTGGCAGTCCTCTCGTGATGTTAACCTGACGTTGCCTAGAGAATTCTGAAGAGAGCGAAACAGGTGGAAATCTGAAGGTGCAAGGTCAGGACTATACGGCGGATGCATTAACACCTCCCAGCCAAACTCTCTTAATTTATGCTGAGTGTCTAAAGATGTGTGAGGTCTAGCGTTATCATGATGAAAAACCACACCCCTTCTGTTGATTAATTCCGGTCGCTTTCTCTCAACTTCTTGCTTTATTCTCATCAGTTGTTCGCAGTAGAGTTCAGAATCGATAGTCCTGCCTGGTGGTAACAGCTCATAATGAATAATGCCCTTCCAATCCCAACACACACACAGCATCACCTTGTTGCGAATTAGTCCGGATTTCGCTACAGTCTGTGAAGCCTGACCGGCCTTTGACCATGACCTTTTACGGACGTTCTTGTCGTACGTGATCCACTTTTCATCTCCAGTTATCAGTCTTTTCAAAAATGGTTCGGTTTCATTCGTCGTAATAAAGAATCACAGATGAGTACACGATTCATTGGGATTCTTTCAGTGAGCTCGTGGGGTACCCAAATATCGAGCTTTTTTGTGTACCCAGCTTTTTTCAAATGCGCCAATACTGTTTTGTAGTCAATCCTCAGTTCTTCAGCTACGTCGTAACTACTGATATGCCGATTTTGCTCCACTTTTTCAAAATCAAATGGCATCAATTTTATCCGTAATAGGGCGACCAGAGCGACGTGCATCTTTGACATCAAAATTTCCGGATTGAAAAGGCTTAAACCAAATTTGTGCTACTCTCACAGACACTGCACTAGGTCCATATACATTGCAAATTTTTTTCACGGCTTGCGTTGCATTTTTATCTTTTTTGTAGTAAAATTTTAAAATGTATCGAATTTCTTCATTAGATTCACTCATCTTGAGAGTACGAAATACGAATGAAAAACATTTTCCTAATTTGAATTTGGAATTATTTTCTTTAAAATTTAATCTTTTAATGATACCCAAAACCAGCCAGATACAAATAGTAGGTATAGCCAAAGAGATTTTATTAAAAACTCATACATAGGTACTATAATGCGAAAAAACTTTTCCCCAACCTAATATAACATAATGAAATACATATCGTTTAAGCGCATCAAGGGCTTATTATCAAGAACAACATACAACCTTCACAACCTTATAATTGTGAAAGTCGCTTCATCGCCCAGCATTAGATAATGGTCAACTATTCAGATTTTATTAATTATATGTTAAAAAAAACACATTACTTATACCATATCAATATTTTCATTTGATTTTTCAGTACAAATATATTTTGAAATTTATTATTTTTTTATATTTTCAAAATCTTTTAGCCCAGTTATCTTTGTGCATTGTGATAGGACTAACAAACGAGTCTAAATAGTTTTGAATTTTAGTCTTCAAGCTGCCTTCTGGATTTTTTGTCCTCGCCGTCACCCACACGATTTCTAAAAGTCGATTGCAAAAACAATTATTACTATTAGTGTCTGATCCAAGAAAATATATACAACTAATAATGTGTGTAAGCATAATTATTAACAAATTGAATGCGTATTGGGAGGCTCTGGTGCCATATGTGGTGACGAGATCTCTCATCCCTTGAGAAAATATCCTTCTCCATCAAGAGATAATATAAAGAGATATATAGGAACGCCAGTCTTTGCGGCTGCAATGTTAGCAAGAGGTAGTGCCACACTACATGCATGCATGTAGCCGAATTGGAAACGAACCCGGCGAAAATTACAACTATGCTGTCGCGTTTCGTGCGGTGTGTAAGTAGCCGGTGGCCCATAGAGCTGGGAGGAGAAAGGAGGGCAGTCCATCTTTATAGCCTCTAAGCGAATGTCTATGGGCGTTGGAATTCATGAAAATGGCTCCGACTGCTCGTTTGATCCCCTCTGCCAAAAAAAAAAAAAAAAAAAAAGAAAGTAGCGCGTAGGTACATGCATTTTAGACCCTTTGTGTGGCATTTTTAGAGAGCACAAGTGTCGTACTATAAGAAGCCTCTCATATAGAAAATCTCTTATAGGGTAGGTACATAACCTTTTATAAAAGGAGTCTGAATTCCACAAATAATAGTATTAGAGAGGACTTCACCTACGCTCTTGGTAGACGTTGGTTCTTGGTTTGTTATCATAGTATGCCTCTTAGTTGATGATGGTAGATACAGCTTTTTGGCTAATTCAGAGGAGAATCGCTAATTGTACACGGATTTAATATATAAAGTACATATCGTGCGGTTTGTTTTTGCTGGTTCATATAGCATTTGCCTAACCCTAATGTCAATGAGTATCGGAAATCCCAAGTAACACTTACTGCTTTTTTATGTCCTATTAATATAGGTTGAAACTGAGGGCTTGCTTTCTTATATTTTAAAGAGTAATAAAATTACTTACCGTGAGGTTTGTCGCCATCTATGCAACCATATAAAACAGCGAAGTCGTCATCCAACTTCATAATAGTTAACATCATATCCGTTTTTTCCTTTGTATCTACACAAAATAATAGTAGTTTATGCAACTGTCGTATAATGAAGGGTACTAAAACACGACTGTGAGTTTTTGCAACGAGCGAACGCGAGTTTCAAAATTGTTAACGAGTGTTTTAATACCCGTGTTATATGCAGTTGCATACACTACTTTATATTCACTAATGCAATTAATCAATTAATAAAACATTGCGAAACATTAAATTCAGGCGTATAATGTATTGTCGCAGTGAATTTGTCGCCATTAAAATCTAACCAATTAGAGCGCAGCTGCAGCGCGCGCTGGGCCAATCAGGAGCGAGCGCGCGCTGTTAAGGATTTTGACATAAGGCTCTCTCACCACTTTTTCTCTCTCTCTCGCTCTCACACAGTGTTATAATGACATTTTACGATATCGATTTGGATACTATAACATCATGTCAATTGAATTTTTCGTTGTCTGAGCTATAACAGTAGTTATTTTAAGTCAAGTATTGGAAACATAAGTAGAATGTTACAACATTAGTGTAGATTAATAATATTATGAATATGTAGTCAATAGTTTTTAAATTTATAAGTCTCTAATAGTGTCCAAAATAAACTTTTAGTTTAATATTGCAATTTATAGCTGATTTTTTTTATGTAAATCTTCTAAACGCGCTTGATACGGGTAAAAAGCTGGCAGAGCGATACAAAAATTACACATCGGGCGAGGTCAATGAAAGTTGTCATTCAAATGCAAAATTCGATTTATTTTATTTTTAAGTGAAACTTTTTGTATTAAAAAAATAAATATCATACAACATGTCTATATTTATTTATCTATAGATAGTATATTTATTTTACTTAGTCTAAGACGGTAATGAAAATAAATTATCAAGTTTTACTTCTGTTGTGTGGTATTAAGCACACACTCTTTTTTGATTACAAATGTTACATTGCAACGGCAAAATCTCTCCTTCTGTATAAATTAGTAAGATTACTTTTCACACATGGCTTTTCTCAAGCCTGGGCTTATTAAAATTAATAATTTATAAATAAATAATTTCTAAAAGCTGAATGTTTAATTTGATCTACGATAGTGTAATCTAGTGTAGACTACATATTTGTGACAAATTACATTGACCTTTATTTAAACAAGTGTTTATATAGTTTTTAAATACGTTTTAGTTAGAGGTAGTGGCACACTGCATATTTGCATGCAGCCGAATTGGGCCGACACGACCGGTGAGGTGACTCTCGCTTACACGATTTATCGGAGCCCTTAGGTTTCAATCTAAGGCTTGCTTGGGTATAGTCAGGGAACCTACTGTGGTGTACCAAGTTAAGTACCTATCGTTGCACTACCTAACTACCTTTCTAAAACATTCTTTTTCGGGAGATTATATATTTTTTTCCGGTCATTTTTCAATAAAATGACATTGTAGGAGTTTTGTAGAAGATTTTTTAATGAACAATTTCCACTACTAAGTTGTTATGTGCATGATATGTCCATGATATTGCTGCAGCTTGGTTAGTAAAGTGCCCTGAGGCTGGGCCAATCTCCCTTGGCCGGTTGGACGCTGAAAAAGGCTGCGCCAAATTAGTTAGGTTCGGCTTAAGTAAGGTAATAATGCGATGCATGGTACCTAACTGGCACCTAACACCGGTTTTCAACCTAACCAGTAGGTTTGCGTCTTCGGTGTGTCACGGTTACAAACATTGGGTTGTAAGATTAAATGAGAGAATATTACAAATAGTACCTACCTCCAGTTATATAAGTGTTTAATATTTTGCCATTGGAGATGACTCTTCCATAGCCTTCCACAAAGTTAGAATCACTCATAGTCAGGTCTTCAGTTTTGTACCAAAATAGATCACCACCATTGTACTGATAGGTCAGTGATGCAAATATGTCGCCAGTGGACAAATCGTTACCAGATATGGCGACATCGTTCCAGGTGCCAGAAGCAAACTGAAATTGTGAGGCAAAGTCATGTCAAAGTCACTATAGTAATAAGTAATAATTACCGACGGCCAGGGACATCCACAAAGAGATAATACAGATGCGTTGTCCTTCCTCCTCCCCCTCCATGGGCCACCGGCTACTTACACATCGCATGTAACGCAACTGTGTGAAATTTTGCAAATAAATACATTATTTTCTTTCTTTCTCTCTTCTTACCTTTATATATAAAAATGAATATTTATCTGTATGTTCTTAATAGAATCGTAAATTATACATTTGATCATGTGGTGATTTTTAGCAAAGTTGTTGTGCATGAGCCGACAAAGGTTTTTGAGGTAGTACGACCAATTCCTTTATTTCAACGAGACGGTAGGCCCGAGAATATTCAGGTACAAGACTGATAGCATAGATTAACATGATAAACTGACTGATAGTTTAACATTTTCTCCGAGACAACCAAATATATCATTAAAATCAAATCAAATTTCTCAACTTTCTCACTCTATTATAATAATTATCTGCGGCTGAACAACATACTAATTATTATAAGTAACGTATATAAAATCATTATCAATGTCTAATGATAATGATTTTAACCCTAGATAACTAAACTTATTTTACAGGAACGTAATAACTAATCATTAGTCGAGCGGACTACGCATTATAAGACGTCATTATAATC
>LUGF01045604.1:206577-217706 GCA_001625245.1 Calycopis cecrops
TAGCACTAATTACCCTGAAATAAAAAAATCATCCAAAAATATAAAGTACAAACCTTTGCAGAAAAGTTACGTAGTAACTAAACTTTCGCCGAGCGGACGACGCGATGCGTGTAAATTAACTCCTAATAGGTGCATGAACACAATTGCAGCACGCGCCGCACTGTTTATACTTTTTATTAAGGTAAACCAAGAGAGAAACATGTGGGGCGCGGGGAAGTTTCCAAATCACTCATTCGCAGTAGGTGCGTCGCCGCGTCGACGAATGATTAGTTATCTAGGGTTAAAAAGGATTTTATAGTTGTCATTATATTAGTTTAGTACATCATTGGAAATACAAATATAAGCTTAAAAGATTTTCTCGACGAATGCTAAAACGCCCGATCCTTTGATAAACCTACATATTATCTTTATACCATCATCGTATCCACTTAATAATAATGATCAATGAATGAAATGTTAGTTTGAGTATATTAAGGCGAAATCTATTTTTTTGAAAAGTATAACCAGTTCAAAAAGTTTAAACAGTAAAAATATTATGTACCAAAACTTCATCTTTTTAAATATATGATACAGGGCTAATGACCATTCATATTGTTATCCCAATTTTCAAGAAGTTGTTATTCCTCAACTTCTCGACTATCGACTATGACAATTGTATTAAATAGAGAAAGAAGTATTACAATAAATCAACAATAATTAATTTTATCGCGGCTTATATACAAGCCCGACGCTTCAGAAGTTTTACAGCAATGGGCACGGGTGGCCTGTAAGGCGATAAAATCCGTTAAAATTGCATTATTATAATAAGTAATATTCGCGTAAACTTAATACATTTCATAGAGAAGTAGTTGATTCGAAATTACGCGTCTTGTATTATAAAACTAGCTTTTGCCCGCGGCTTCGCTCGCGTTAAGAAGTACTATTGATTAAGTATAGTTTTTGCGGCTTTACTTTTGTTTAGCGTGTGTAAAAAATTTGGACCTACAAAACTTCTTTGTACACAATATTCTTTACTAATCTGTTATTAGGCGCTAAAACTATCAAAGTACTGGGTGAACTTACTCGTGAGCAAGCGACATAAAACTGTCCATGAGTAAAGCAAGTCAATACCCGCACATTTAAGAGTTTGCCCCTGAGACTTGTTTATTGACATGGCAAAGCAGACTTTTAGGGGAAACTGTAAATTAAATTCGTTTAAATTCGAACGGGGTATCATTCGGTATTAATGGGATTCGTGGTATAAATACAGTTTACCCTTTCGCACACCCAGTTAATATAATGGCTTCCACAATATTGCGATGTAACGCTTTCACTTGCAGTCTCGTACCGTTACAAAGTTTTGGTGATTTTAAATTTCGCAACAACATAATTGAAGTGCCCACACGGAGAAAAAGCTTATGATAAGGCAAACCTTGCGGTTTCAATGATTTTAAAAATTCTACAGGGTAATTAGTAGCGTCATCTGTATTGACCACAGTATCAATCGAAGTATAGACCTTTTCTTCGGCCTCAAACAACATGAGCAGGATATCGTTGATAGCTGCTGCTTGATCGTTCTTTGGAGTAAGTATGGCACGCTCACATAACCATTCAATAGGCTTGTCATGTATATGAATAATGTCTGGATAAATTTTATACAGTAATTCTTGTACCGTGCGTAGTAACAACCGTGCACAATTCTTCCGGAATGGTTATCATTCCATCACACGATGGAAAATCACCATTACTGATTTAAGGAGGAGATCTGAAAATCTACCAACAGACTCAATCCCGCTCAAATGTGCTCTCATATTTTTAGAGAGCTTAAGAATATTAACCTGGGGCCACAAATTAGATTTCTTAATGCACGACTTTACTTCGTCAGCTTTGGTTTCTTTTGGCACCAATGGTAGAGTCTGCCGAAAATCTCCGGCCAGAAAAACTGTTACGCCACTCATTAATTTTGTATTACCCCTTATATCCCTTAATGATCTGTTTAAGGCTTCAATACCACCTTTATGAGCCATCGTTATTTTGTCCCACATTATTATTTTTCTACTCTTTAAAACTTCACCAAAATTACTTTGTTTGGAGATGTTGCAAATGGGAGTCTCGACAGTGATTAAATTGAGTGGCAACTTAAAAGTAGCATGAGCAGTTCGACCACCTTCGAGTAATGTAGCAGTTATACCGGACGACGCCACGGACAGTGCAATACCGTGAGTACTGCTTACTTTCACCAAAAGGAAATTAACAAGGAAGGTTTTATCAGTTCCACCTGGAGCATCTAAGAAGAATATTCGACCATCATTTGCATCTACACTTGTGATAATTTTATTCTAAGCTTCCTGTTGCTCGTCATTCAAGGATGCTTTATTTTTTCTTACAGCGTCTTCTAAGGCCACTGTATCGTAACTGGTTTCCTTCACGTACTCTCTATTTCCAAATTGTATTGATGTTATTGGCTGAGCTAATCCATACTCTTTAAGTTGACTGCCGCCTAATGATAATACGGCATCCTCTAATACCGACAGGCATTTGTTAAATATTAGGTCCGATGAGTGCTCTACATTCACGTCACATTGCCTTTCCAGCTGTTCTTTAAAGTCATCAGAAAGGTATTCTTTGTATTTTTCCCAAAGATATAAGGGGTCGGAAACCTGGCAGAATAATAAAATTATAGCAAAAAGCTCTCGAATCATACGCGCTGCCTCTTCAAGAGCTAAATCCAAATGTCGATCATTTTTAATAAGTAGCTTCAAAATAAAGTTTCGTTTCTAACTTAAAAAGGGACGGTCTTCCATACAAACTTTAAACCCCTATTTTACCCCCTTAGGGGTTGCATTTCTAAAAATCCTTTCTTAGCGGATGCCTACGTCATAACATCTACCTGAATGCCAAATTTCAGTTCAATCTGTCTGTTTAATAATAAGGGCTTTCATATAAACTTGCAACCCCTGTTTTACCCCCTTAAGGGTAAAATTTCCGAAAACGCTTCAACACGTTTCTACTCATTTTTAATAAGTAGCTTAAAAATAAGTTTCATGTTTCTAACTTAAAAAGGGACGGTCTTCCATACAAACTTTAAACCCCTATTTGACCCCCTTATGGGGTTGCATTTCTAAAAATCCTTTCTTAGCGGATGCCTACGTCATAACATCTACCTGAATGCCAAATTTCAGCCCAATCCGTCGGTTTAATAATAAGGGCTTTCATATAAACTTGCAACCCCTGTTTTACCCCCTTAAGGGTGAAATTTCCAAAAACGCTTAAACACGTATCTACTCATTTTTAATTAGTAGCTTAAAAATAAAGTTTCATGTTTCTAACTTGCAAAGGAACGGTTTTCCATACAAACCTTAAACCCCTATTTCATCCCTTTAGGGGTTGATTTTCAAAAAATCCTTTCTTAGCGGATGCCTACGTCATAAGATCTATCTGGATGCCAAATTTCAGCTTGATCCGTCCAGTGGTTTGGGCTGTGCGTTGATAGCTGGCTATGTCACGTTTGAGTTTTATATATATATATATAGATACAACAAAAACAAAATACCTTTGCTAAATTAAAATTGTTATCTGGCGTCACATCTGGACAGGCGCTCTCCGTGAATGCCAAGTTGTATAATATAACCAAGAAAAATAATTTATTTAAAACGCACATTTTGATAGTAAGTACTGCTAAGACTAACTGGAAGATATGGTTCGATAGATATATATACCATATACCTATATAACTGGTTCTTTCGGCCGGGTGGTGATTTTATATTTAAATATCTAATTTGTGTACAAGGCAATGACTTTATACTTGTTTTTATGGAACGCAAAGACAAATATATTTGTTTTTATGCAAATTATGTGAGTCATAATTACTAATGAACAATAACAGCCCTTCTAGCCGAATAGCGTCTTCGTTATCGGCGACCATCTCTACACGGTTAACAAATATTCCAATAACACTTTTTGGAACGACCCAGGACTCAAATCAAGGCTCTCCCTACATGTGGTTGAACATGCATAGGTCATCACAAGACCTATAAATTTAGCCTATTATATAATTTTTTATTCTGGAGCTCAAGGAAGAGGACTGAAGAAATAAAGAAACTCATCTATTTAACCAGCATGCAAATTTTTATGCGTGTTAGTGTCTTCATCACCCTCCGTCTACTCGTTTGCTACGAAAATATAACTGGTGGCATGAATGCGTTACAATCTTATCTGGTGTTATGGAGAAAAATCATAATCAGACTAGGTTTTATATAGCATCCCCCTCGAAGATGCTGCCACCTTGCCGTGGTAGGGGGGCTTGCTTGACTCTGTGATTCCTGAAACTATTCCGGATCGGGCTACCCATACCGGACATGCTCGGGGGGACAGACAAAGAGCAGCTTAGCTGCGGAGTCCTCCAGCCTTCCGCGTCCCTCTGAATCAGAATACGGTGGCGTGCTCCTTTGGAGTACTGGGGATAGGGGACAGGATGGTAGACTGACACCATTGCAAGGTTCAAGGACGTAGCAGGGACCCCCAAGTGTCCCTCAAGTCCGACGTAAGTCTAGAGGCCGCCCGGGCTCCTAGGTATCATACGTACATGTGTTTAACTGCATCAACAAAAAAAACAAGATTCAGAGACACAGCTAGAGTTATATAAATATAATTATATTTGCGTCCCGCGGTTCCACGCGAGTTTAATTTCGAAGAAATCCATATAAATTTCATCACCCGCCATTTTTTCACCATTTTAGGGGTTGAATTTCTAAAAATCCTTACTTAGCGGATGACTACATCATAACATCTACATGCATGCCAAATCAAATATATTGCCTGCCTTCATCTCATCACCTCATTGGGACACCGACTACTCACAAACTACACGAAACATGACGGCACCGCCGTCACTTTTCAGGCGGTATTATGTAAGACAAAGGTCATACCCGTTAGTTTAAGAAACCCATTGATGTGTTGTGATATAGGCTACTTGAGTTCTCTGTCAGGTGTATGCTTATATTTTTTAATATTTAATGCTTTTCACGGGAGGCAAACGATCAGATTCTTTTGATGACTTTTTTTAATCCGGACTTGGCCCATCACTCGTTCCCGCCGCTGCTACTCCTGTTTCGCCAGGATGGATAGTGATAACAACATATGATTCTTTGATGGAAGGCGAAAACTATCTTGTGACCCGCAACGATATTGATCAGAAGAAAAAAGGAGCAGGAAGTAATCGAATTTCGAATTACTTTCACTCAATTCACTCTGGCCAAAGACTACACACACCCTTAGGATGTGATGTGCGGTTTGTACGTAATCAATGCCCCTTCATTTTTAGTAACAGGTCGTGTCACACTGAATGCTTGCATGCAGCAGAATTGGGCCGGCACGACCTGGGAGGTACCTCACGCTTACATGAGACCGGCGTAAAGTGACTGCTGTGCTTTCGTGCGGTGTAGAAGTAGCCGATGTGTTGTCCCCATGGAGGCGGGAGGAGAAAAGAGGGCAGCGCATCTGTATGGCCTCTATGCGGATGTCTATGGACGTCGGTGGTCATAGAAATAGCCCCGACTGCTTGTTAGCAACCCCATACCTTAAAAAAGTTATAGTTAGGTAACAGTACCAGTCTAAAACTATAAAGTTTGCTTGTAAAATTGCCGTAATTTGAAGACTTTCATGGACATCCAGATAATCGTTATGCTGATGATCTGCTCTCCATCTATTCATCCCCTTCAATAGAAGGTTCACCTATTACTTAGCCGTGGTATCATGTGGGCGAGATGCCCGATTCAGCTGTATTTCAGTATGGCACTACTTCTCATTGACATCCAGATAAACATTATCCTGATGAAAATAAGACAAAATAGCAAATTACCTAGAAAACAACACTACAAATCACATAATTACGGAGCAGTACCTTTAGAATCGAAATCTAAATAAAATTCAATACCTATTAAAGTTACCTTTAAGTAAGAAACATATTAAAATGTTATTTTGACTTAAATTATATTTGACTAAACACAAAAAACAAAAAACCACAAAAAACTGTAATGGATATGATAATAATACATATAAAACCGGAAAGTTATTAAATTTGACCTCTGTTTCACCTGATTTACAATGTTTATATCCACTATATTGTAAGCAGATTAGAATCATCAAAATTGATATTGGCTTTTGACTGAACGTCGCAACGCTTTGCCATGGCTCACTAAATTATATTGGCTTTCAGGTCTATTAGTGCACTCTAAAATAATCTGACATACGGGGGTTTCTAATTCAATGAATCGGACAAAGCTGTTTTGGCGTTACGGATTTTCGGTTTTAGTAATAATTAGTCTGTCACCGGAAAAATTATCAGGCTTGGTTCGGAATCAATAATACATTCGATTTATGAAATAAATAGTAAAAAGTAGTAGTAAAATAGTAAAAAAATAGTAAAAAATAATTAGTTACAATTACTTTGTCCCATGTTGTAAAACATATTTCTTGGTCACCACGTGCATCAGACTCGCGACTCACAATCGGCCGGCGCGGCGTCTCTGACCCTGAAGTCGATACATTTCGTGTGGGAACAATGTTCGATGTAGTTTTAAGAACCATTTCAAAACAATTTTTATTTACCAAAATACTACAATTAGCCGATAAAATTTAAAACACACCCTTGGAATGATACTTCCTTATTTTAAAATTTGGCCGGAGACCAAAAAGTAGCCCTGTATAGTTGCTAAGCATGCTGTTGTCTGACGCTCACATACCTGTAGATATTTTTTTATATATAATATAGGAGGCAAACGGGCAGTCTGGTTACCGAGTTGTAGCTGATTTTCGACGCCCACAGATAGCTAAAACACCAGGGATTTTGCTTTTGTGTTGCCGGCTTTTAAAGTGGGAATAGGCTCTTTTCTTGAAGATCCCTAAGTAATATCGGCCCGGAAATACTGAGAATGGCAGATTCTATAGAAATTATGTGCCGGAGGAAATTGAGTTTAAAACGGTGGTGGACTTCGGAACATCACGACGATGTCGGGGAATTCAAAATTTTGTTGTAAGGGTAAGTAATGAAATTCAGCTGTACATATTACTTAGGAAATATATAAGTAATAAAAGCATAAACTAAATCTAATATACATATAAAATTCTCGTGTCACAGTTTTCGATGCCATACTCCTCCGAAACGGCTTGACCGATTCTCATGAAATTTTGTGAGCATATTGAGTAGGTCTGAGAATCGGCCAACATCTATTTTTCATCCCGATATTCCCACGGGAGCGAAAGTTACGCGGGTGAAACCGCGGGGCGCAGCTAGTAAATATATAATATTCTAATAAATAAAACCATTACGTAACACGAATAGGATATGTTCGTGTTAGATCAAACAAAATAAAATACAATTTTACAAATATGGGCGAAGAGCCGTCTCAATCCTTTACCAATCGCAATATTATAATGCTTTGATTATATACACGACGTGTATATAATCAAAGACTATAATGCTTACAGATCGTTCACTTTAAGCTGTCTGTCGTCTGAGCCTGCCGTGCTGTTGTTGTTGTTCTACTGATTGTCAACCTTTTGTCAACCAAGCCCTTCTTTTTTCGCAAGGAAAATGCTTTATAGACCGTCCCACTAGCTCTGGATGAACCGGTAGGGTGTGACAGACCCGGTACTGGTGTGGTGGAGTATCATGGAACTATCAACAACGTACGCTCCCGCGACTGGCCGGTCCCCGATTGGGGGCCCGTCTTTATCATGAACCAAGTGGATCTCGCGTTACTGCCAGACGGATTAGTAAAATAAGGATATCAGATATACATAGGTATACATGGTGTGTGTACACGGTGCCTTTACAAAAGTACTTAAGTAATAATGGGTAATTATAATATTTATAATAAGAAACCACTGGCGTAACGAAGTACGATGAAAAAGTACATATCAGAGAACCTATTTTTAATATTTTTAAATATTGTACATATTTGTCTTTTTTATGATATAGGGGGCAAACGAGCAGGTAGCAGGCATGGTGGGAATGGAACTTTGAGTTCTGTCGCGATGTCCTATGATTGAACTCAGCTGCTGTATTAAGCCGAACAAGTCCTCGGAACACTCCCCTATACAAATACGGTAAAAGATGCAGAGGGAACCGACATCTCTCCGTAAGGATCGAGCCGTCCGGAAATAACGGGGTCATCAACGATTCGAGTCGCTCTACGTTGAATACGGTCAAATGGATCTAGCTGATATTTCAAGGCCCAGCCCAAAGGTGGCAGCAGTACTCCATATGCGGGCGGATCTGAGCCTTGTAGAGTTGCAGTCGGTGGGCTGGTGTGAAGTACTGCTTAGCCCTACTGAGTATACCCATCTTCTTTGAGACAAGTTTAGCCTTTGATTCCAAACGACCGCGGTACTGAACGTTGCTCGATATGTTGACTCCAAGTATTCCGAAGCTAGCAGTGGCCTTCAGGGGAGTGTTTTCAAAGCGAGGAGATACGACAAAGGATGACTTTTTTGCAGTAAACGGGCAAACTTGTGTCTTCTGGGGGTTAAGCGGACTAAATTTAGTCGGCCCCATTCCGAGGCTTTTTACAATACAGCCTCGACTTCAGACGGAAGTTTGTTCCGATACTCGGTGACATATTCCCAGGAAATATTGGAGCGGCCAGCATCTCCGGTGCTGTCATCTGCATAACAATGCAGGCCGCTAGTTTGTAGCATGTCATTTATATGCAGGAGTAACAGCGTAGGAGAGAGAATACAGCCTTGGGGATTGACAGGATGAAGATTGGAGCATGCACCGTCGACAACGACTTTGATGCAGCGATCTGTCAAAAAACTGGTGATCTAATCGCATAATTTCCCGGGAAGTCCGTATGAAGAAAGCTTTGAAAGGAGCGCTCTGTGCCATACCCGATCAAAGGCCTTCGCTATATCCAAACTAACCGCCAATTCCTCACCCTTGGTTTCAACTGCCTCCGCCCAACGGTGCGATAAGTAAATTAGAAAATCACCGGCTTATCGTCCACGGCGGAAACCATACTGGCGGTCGCTAATTATTTGGTGATCTTCTAAGTACCTATAGCAGAAGCTGGCAGTTGATTATGGATTCCATAATTGGATTTGGAATTGGAAATCAAGGAGGTTATCGCAATAGGTAGTTGGATGGATCAGAGCCTCCGCCTTTTTTGGAATCGGGTACACTAAAGCCGTCTTCCAAGAGCTCGGGACGATGCCAATAGCTTAAAAGTAACGGAAAAGACGTGTTAAGACCGGTGCCAACTCCGGAGCACATTTCCTCAGCACTATCGGTGCGATGCCATCGGGCCCACTCAACTTGTGAAAGTCCAGGGAAAGAAGTGCCTTACGCACTGCGTTCTGTCAGAACTAAATGTCCGACAACGAGTAACCACACTGTGGGATAGTAGGCGGTGTAAATCCCTGGTAGCCCAGAAAGGAGTTGAAAAAGAGAGCCCAGAAGATCGGCTTTCTCTTTTGGTGTATGGGCCAGCGGTTTATCATTCCGATGCAGAGAGGGGAGAGATTGCTTGGAAAATTTCCCTAAGACTGCTTTAGCTAAGGAATCAGAAAGCACGGGTTCCCGAAAGAAGACGAACTAGTCTCCCGCCAATTTTCCCAACGTGCTCGGACTTTCACTTGGCTCTTTTGAAGGACCTGGAGCCGAAATTATACTCCTTCTAAAAAGTGCTGGTGTTTTCATCCTGTGCCGCAGCAGTAACCGCCTGTAACACTCCATTGTATGGCTCAAAGCCAACTTACAGGAGCGACCAAACCAAGGCTGCGATTTGCCGCCAATGGGTACCATAGCACTTGAAGCACCACATCAGCGACAGATTCCGCCACTGCGTCAGGATTATCCAGCGAGAAGCAAATCCGCCCCCATGGGTATGATGCAAAGAAAAGCCGTATCCCGTCCCAGTCTGATGACCTGTAGTACCAGACTCGGTACGGAATCCGGACAGCTACCTAGCTGTCCGGATGGGAGGTCAACAGAAGGTCCAACAGGGAAGGTTTATGGTCATCGACATTCGCGTGGACGAAGATACCAATTGTGTCAAACCATATGCCAAAGCGAAGTCATGAAAAGATCTTTCCTCATGATCGGTAGAACGTGAACTAAGCCAATCGGCATGGTGGGCATTAAAGTCGCCAAGGATCACGATCTCTGCTGTTGGGATCTGTTTCAGCACGGAGTCTGTAGCCATTTCTATGTGCTCAAGGAGTCGATCTGTTACGGCATTCCCGCTGTGGGATCTGAATAGACGTAGCATAGCGACATAACGTTCGCGTAGACGCGGGGATGGTCGTCGCTATCTACGCGCAGCCAGAGGATGGATATCTATCCCTATCTTCAAGGTTGAAGAGGCGACTATAGCAGATATTTTCTCCGATGTAAGCACACACTCCAGCCCGTGGCATGAACGAATGTTCTATATTACCTATATCCTGGCTAGGTTAGGTAGGATGAATCCACCGAAAAAGATATTTGCGTTTCAGTCAAAAAGAGTAAAGCCGGCTTTGCTTTCTCAAGGTGGTGGTGAACGGCGTGAAGATTGGAGTGCAACCGCTTTTTTTTTTTTTTTTTTTACTGGGGGAAATGTCATTACGCATACCACGCGGCTTCAGGGGAAGCGAGTGGTTATGTGGGACTCTCGCCGCGTTATGCGACGCATACCCACTAAAACCCCCAGGTGTTCCTCCCCTTTCACTTACGACAAGGGCAATGGAAACGGATGCCACATCCACTGCCCTCATCCGTGGGTCGCCCGTCACAAACAGGCGGCGAGCCCTCCAACGGAGTTGGGCAGGAGAGGAGTCCTCCTGCCCTTCCCTACTCGAGAAGGCGCGCGGGAACAGCGGCGGGCGCCTTCCTCCACGATGCCTTGCCTAGGGTGACGGATGCCCCCGCATCCATTACCTCCCACCCAGCCTCGGTTATGGGGGGG
This sequence comes from Calycopis cecrops, assembly GCA_001625245.1. Classification (NCBI taxonomy): domain Eukaryota; kingdom Metazoa; phylum Arthropoda; class Insecta; order Lepidoptera; family Lycaenidae; genus Calycopis; species Calycopis cecrops. Next base: position 217,503 of record LUGF01045604.1, read on the forward strand.
AGGAGTTGATTGTACAACCTCCTCCGAGCCACGGCTCGTTTGCGGCGATGTGGAGGAGCCAGGGGGTCACACTCCCGCACTCTCTCCGCCGCTTCCTTCTGCGAGACGACCTCCTCGCAGAAGGACCAAACTGCAGCCCACGCCTCTCTACTGCCGACCATTGATCGGGAGTTCAACCCCCTGACATTGCAGAGATCTACAACA
>LUGF01045604.1:223747-234105 GCA_001625245.1 Calycopis cecrops
GCTGAAGATTTCGCTGCGTTTTTTGTCTGGATAGTGTGTTCTATACAAGCAGAGGCTTTGGGAACAGTGTCCACTAGTTTAGGAACGCCAAAAGAATACTTAATCTGCTTCTTCCCTCGATTTTCCGGCTTCAGTAATTCACGCTTGATATTTTTGTAGTGCTCGATCTGGGATTTGGTAAAGTCGGCCTGAAATTTGACCTTGTCCCTGTTGGCTGATCTCTTCCTCAATAGCTTCATAACGGTGTCCTTGTTCTCGAAAGTTACTTTCAGAGGTCGAGGAACTGATTTTGATGTAATTCTAATGGCTTTCAGAATTTTTATCTCGGGTTCTTCCAGGACATGAAAAAGTGAGCGTAAAATCTGCTCATCGTGTTTTATGCGCACGTTAATGTCCTTGCTCTGAGATTCCACTACATCGTAGAAAAAAAGATTCTTTTCCTTATACTGCCTCGCCGCAATCTCCTCAGCAATGTCGGAAATAGTCTTGTTGTTACTATCCGTTATGGTTGAACAATTTTCTAAAACATCAAGCCTCGATTTAATTTTTTCAATTTCATTTTTTACCTCTGTGCGAAATATTGATATGGAATCAGCAAATTTGTCGAGTTTATTCACCGTAGCTTCAATAGTGGATATCTTCTTGAGAACTTTGGGAACTCCACGAAGGCCTTCAGAGCAATCGCGGCAGTAATATTTCAACTTCCGGTTTGATTTTAGACCAAGACTTCTCTGGTCAGTCGCAGAGATATCATCGCAATCAAAATGTACAAGACATCTGCAGCTCTCACAGGTCGCATGTTTAGTCTGTTTCTGTAGGTCAATTTCAACATGACATATATCGCATATGGGATCAGTCGTCTCCAGATCGTCATCAAACGTGGCACGTGAATCCGTCATCGTGAATCAAGCCGAAATCAGTAATAATAATTTATTTATAAGATGGAAGGGTAATTTATTTTGAGGGGTGACCACACCGGAAGTATTGACAAGATCCTTCTTGATGTCAACTGACAGTTGTTGTCTGACAGCTGTCAGTTGTCATAGGTAGTTGTGTCAGCTGTCAACGGTAACGTTCAATTATTTTGCCTACCTTCGATCCAAGAAACCTTACTTATGTTAAGGCAATAATTCACGGTTTTTGAACCAATCCACCAATAATATACTGATTTTAATTATTCACTTCATTTTCCAAGATTAGATCCAAATTAATTGCACTAGAACTGTCGTCAAAAATTAAATTTAAGACTGATTTTTAAATTAAAAACTTGTAAACTTTGTAGCACATGTATACCGTGTCGAATTTTTTTTTTATTTATATATGATATGATGATATTAAAATAATGTAAAATAATAATATGTCAGATATTATTGCCATCTAGTTTATGTCAGATATTAATGCCACCTAGGTGAAGTCAGATGTTAATGCCACCTAGTTGATATCACATATTTATGCTTCGAAAGATTATCATAATTTTTTGATGCACATTTTCATCACATCATTTTGACACCACTTGATTATGCTGCCTGATATTATCAGATATTTTTGCTGCATAAGTGCAGACAGATATTATTGAACTCGTTCTTGGGACAGATATTTTTGCTGACCTGCCCATAGTAATATATTTATGCTTGTGACTGTACTGTGAACCGGTGCCTGAAATGCCTACATTTTTAAAACAGCAAAAACTTCTAAGCAATATCTGCGATATGTATAAATGCCACGAATCTATAAGCAGACCTAGCTAAGTAAATGAGAATAGATAGGTACCTACTTAACTTGGTACACCACAGGAGGTCCCCTGACCACACCAAGCTTTAGATTGAAACCTGAGGGCTCCAATCCAAATCAAAGGACAGTCGCAAACATGACCGTCTTTAACAATTAAACTCTTCAACTACTTCTGTCAAAGTATTTGAGAAGTCAAATATATCGAACAGATAGATATAGGTACTGTGAAATATGAAGCCCCACCAAAGTGCTGCCACCTTGTCGTGGTGGGGGGCTTGCGTACCTCTATGATCTCCAAAGCTATGCCGGACAGGACTATTCATATCGAACAGGCTTAGGCCAGACTAAGAGGAGCTCAGCTGGGAAGTCACCCAACCCTCTGATTCAGCAGATGGCGGCGTGGATTAGGACGACCGGCGTGGCGTGCTCCGTCGGAGCATCGGGACCCGGGGTCAGGATGGGAACCTGACCCAATTGCACCGTTCCAACGTTATAGTAGGGCCTGTTCAAAGGCAGCAGGACAGTCCTCAAGGAGGAGAAGTCTGGTCTTTTCACCAAGGTCGCTGGAGGGTAGATCCTGTTGCTCGTAGATCTAGGGCCTTCCACTTATAGCGGCAGAGAGCATCCGCTGCGTCAAAAAAAATACAGGTGAAATATGAAGCCTAGGGTTGCCGCTGTGCTCAAGGACTTGCACATTGAACGACCTTTTCGCTGCCAATGATGCTGCTATAGCTGTGGCAATAACTTGGCGCATAAAATTTAATCGGCTGAACAATTACTGACTCCAGAAGAAGTATAAGATGTAAGTAGAGTAGACGTGCTCTGGGGTTCCGCTTTCCGGATTTAACATAGTAAAACATATTTTTTCAATACATTTGGGCAACATTTGATGCTGCCATAAGGTAATAACTGCAGTCATGTATATTATTAAAGTTGTAGCAAATTATAATAAAGAGATATTAAACATTGCATATTGAGCATAAAAACATTATATTATGTAGTCATTGAATTATATTACTAACGTCCATTGAAATGTTGCATGAGCTTTACATTTTTATAGGACGTAATTTTATTTTTGGGACATCTGTGGGGGTCAATAGAAGCTTAACCTTAAATTTGTGGGGTCGCCACCCTTGTCCTCCGATCGTCATCCTGGAAAACTGGATGCAAAGGGTTTTCGCGCAGCATCTTGAAAACTAACAATCCTACAGAACATTTTATTATACTTTAAACGTAGAATAAATTGTCTACAACTTTATATCTATTACTTTTTATCGTCAGGTTTCCAAAAAAAAAAAGTAATAAACAAAACTATTTTAAAGATTGGATTATGGTATATGGGGGCAAACGAGCAGTCGGAGCCATTTTCATGACTACCGACGCCCATAGACATCCGCATCGAGGCAGTACAGATGCGCTGCCCACAGCACACCTGTCACTTTACGCCAGTCTTGTGCAAGCAAGAAAGAGTCTCCCTGGTCGTGCCGGCCCAATTCGACTACATGCAAACATGTAGTGTACACTACCTCTTTCTAAAAGGTTCTTGTTCTGGAGATTTTATTTTTTTTCAGGTCATTTTACAATAAAATGATATTGCAGGAGTTTTGTAGAAGATTTTTTAATGAACAATTTCCACTACGAAGCTGTTATGTCCAGGTTAGTTAATAGTTTATGAATTAACAACAAAGTAAGATAGCATAAAGTGCGTAAGGCTGCGCCAATCACCCTGGGCCGGTTGGACGGTGCGTAAAAGCGTTTTCCCTACGACAAAAAAAAAGTTGCGCCAAATTGGTTAGGTTCGGCATAAGTAAGGCATGCGATGCATGGTACCTAACTGGCACATAACACCGGTTTTCAACCTCACCACTGTAGGTATGCGTCTTCGGTGTGTCGTGCCTACAAACATTGGGATGTAAGATTAAATGAATGAATTAATGAATTAATTTATTTTTCTCCACAAAGGTACATGAAATTTAAAGATACATGCTTAGTTTTTGAAGTACCATAACCTTTGAAAATGAGAGAATATTACAAATAGTACCTACCTCCAGCTATATAAGTGTATAATATTTTGCCATTGGAGATGACTCTTCCATAGCCTTCCACAAAGTTAGGATCACTCACAGTCAGGTCTTCAGTTTTGAACCTTATTAGTTCACCACCATTGTACTGGTAGGTCAGTGAGGCAAATATGTTGCCAGTGGACAACTCATTACCAGATATGGCGACATCGTCCCAGGTGCCAGAAGCAAACTGAAATTGTGAGACAAAATCATCACTATACGTACTACTAATAAGATATATTTTTATAGCTCTCTATGGGCCACCGGTTACTTACACACTGCATTTAACGCAACTGTGTGGAATTTTGCAAATAAATACATTATTTTCTCTCTTTCTTTCTTCTGTGCCAACACATTGTCATTAAAATAATCATTTATTAAATTATAATAGCAGAACAATATTTCATCATCCACTCGGCACCGTTCCCTATTTGTACAGGAATTTTAAACAAACAAAGAAGCATATATTAGGAGCCAACGCACTGTAATGAACACACTCCTCACAGGCTCTCTCAATAAGCTACAACTCTGTTAAGTTTACGATTATAATATCATCTCAACAATAAGTCTATCATTTCTCCCGACATCAGCTACATCTCGTACTCAGCAGCAGCACACTGGCAACCAGGTGGCAAACTTCTAACCTTTATATATAAAATGAATGTTTATCTGTATATTCTACATAGAATCGTAAACTATACATTTGATCATGTGATGATCTTCAGCAAAGTTGTTGTGCATGATGCCGACGAAGGTTTCTGAGGTAGTGCGACCAATTTTCGACAGATAGCGCCACGTAGGTTACAGCTAGTCTATACTCATATTATAAAAAGGAAAGGTTCGATTTTTTGTTTGTTTGTCTGAAATGAATAGGCTCCGAACCTACAGGACCGTTTAAAAAAACCTTTCACCGTTGGCAAGCTACTCATTTTCAAAAAAAATAGGGGTGCTTACTGAAACTTGAATAATCTAACGCAAGGTGTAAAAAAATTATCAAAAAACTTCCTTCAATCGCGTGCGCTACGAAAACTATTAATGATAGAACAAAATGATGTGCTACAATTTTTCAGGACACATCACTATCTATAAAAAATTTCACGACAGCATATATCTATATCTATACAGTTACGTCAAAATAACGCTTATTTTTAAAAAACGCCTTTTATTAAATAAAATATATATACCACCGCTAGAAAAGGCTCTTTATTCGTACCTAGGTATTATGATTTAAGATAATAAATTATGATTTAAGATTACTTCAATACCTTCATATCACATTGTAATGATTCGATTCGGATATTTCATTCAAAAGATATCACCAGTTTAAATAGTAGAAAAAACTCCGCTCGGCTAGCTATGCGTTGAAGAGGTACTGGAGGGAGAGGGAATGTTGACTACATTACGAAACCTCCAAGCATATGCAATGGGACTAGGTTGCTTATTAAGGAGTTAAATGAAAACTTAATTGTAGCGAATGTTATGACTTATGACCGGTCCAGCAGCTGGTCAACTAGCTCATATACCGAGGATACCGACGATCGCAACTGATTTGCCAATCCCATTTACACGGCTTCAATTTCCGGTAAAAATATCGTTCGCATTAACAATTAACAATTCCCAAGGTCAAACCTTTGAATTAGTTGGGATCGATCTGCGAAAGAATTGTTTTACTCATGGTCAATTATACGTTAGCCTATCGCGGGTTGTAGCCCCTGAAACTCAATTTATTTTGCTGCCACAAAGTAAAACCACATCAAAAATTGTTTACAGGTAGGCTCTTACTCAATAAATTAAATGGCTTTTGTTTTGCGGTTATGATCTTTTAATAATTAGTATAAGTATAAATAAAAAAAAATTAAAAAAAAAACAATGTATTTACATTAAAAAAAATATCACATTAAACTGCAAAATATTGTTTATTTTTTTATAATAATATTATGCCCGTGCGAAGACGGGATGGGCTACAAGTATAATATAAAAGAAACTTTAAAAAAATAATTTATAAACTGTTACTTATGAAAAAAACGAATTGCCGAAGATATTTTATGTGTGTATGTTTATTTCATATGCAACAAATGCATAATCGTGCACAACAAGGCACATAATCTGTTATCGCACGTAGCACACACGCCGCACGAATCGCGATAGCAGTACTGTAAATTGAAGCGGCTATCGTGTCAAACTATAAACACGTGTTTTTAATTTATTAAAAGTAATTGTTTATTACTTTATTTATTATGTGACCTTGGTGTAACTACATATTTTCATATATTTCACATTTCTTACATTTGTAACAAATATATTATGTAATGAATATTATGTAATGAATTCATAATCCAAAATAATTTAAAATATAATAATTATGAGCGTAAGTACATATGAATGTTTATTTTTAATTGGGGGCAAACGAACAGTCAGGTTCATTTTAGTGACTACTGACGCCCATGGACATCTGCATGGAGGCTTTACAGATGCGTCGCTCTCCTTTCTCCTCCGCTCTCCACGGGCCACCAGCTACTTATACACCGCACGAAAGGCGGCAGCTGAAAAGGTCGGCGCGAACGTGAACTTTACAGCTGCATGCGTGGAAGCAGCCTGGCACTACGTCTCACTATCGTATTGTTAATAGCAACGAAAATAATATAATATCTGTCACTGTCTTCATAATGTCCTCCTATTCAAACTTCGGTAATGGCTGCCATTTCTACAAAGAGTGCGTGGAACATAATATTATGATGCACAAGTGTGTGCAACACAAGTGCACTTTCTATATTCTCATTCCTTTATTTCAACGGGACGGTAGGCACGAGAGTCTTCAGGCACAGGACTGACAGCATAGATTGACGTGTTATACTGACTATTAGTTTAACATGTTCTCCGAGGCAAGCAAATATCATTTCATTAAAATCAAATCAAATTTCTCAACTTTCTCACTCTATTATAATATGTTATCTGCGTCTGAACTACATACTAGTAACATATTTTAAAATCTAATGTTAATGATTTTATATTTGTCATTTTATTAGTTTAGTTCATCATTGGAAGTACAGAAAACAATAATATGCCTAAAAGATTATCTTAATATTATCTTTATGCCATCATCATAGCCACTTAATAATAATGATCAATGAATGAAATGTTAGTTTGAGTATATTAAGGCAAAATCTATTTCTTTGAAAACTATAACCAGTTCAAAGAATTGAAACAGTAAAAATATTATGTATCAAAACTTCATCTTTTTAAATATCTAATACTGGGACAGCGACCATTCATATTGTTATCCCAATTATCAAGAAGTTGTTATTTCTCAACTTCTCGACTATCGTTTTATATATAAATACGCGACTATGACAATTGTACTATATAAAGAAGTTTTACAATAAATCAACATGAACTGATTTTATAGCGGTTTATTTACAAGTCCAACGCTTCTGAAGCTTTACAGCAATGGGCACGGGTGGAATATAAGACGATAAAATCGGTTAAAATTGCTTTATCATAATGAGTATTCGCGTAAACTTAATACATTACATAGAGAAGTAGTTAATTCGAAATTACACAGCATCTTAAATTATAAAATACAACAAAAAAAAATACCTTTGCTAAATTAAAATTGTTATCTGGCGTCACATCTGGACAGGTGCTTTCCGTGAATGCCAAGTTGTATAATATAATCAAGAAAAATAATTTATTTAAAACGCACATTGTGATAGTAAATACTGCTGGGACTGACTTGAAGATATGGTTCGATCGATATATATACCATATACCTATATAACTGGTTCCTTCGGCCGGGTGGTAATTTTATATTTAAATGTCTAATTTGTGTACAAGGCAATGACTGATTAATATACTTGTTTATATGGAACGCAAAGACAAATTTATTTGTTTTTATGCAACTTATGTAAGTCGCAATTACTAATGAACAATAACAGCCCTTTTAGCCGATTATCATCTACCATATCGACGGCCATCTATCTCTACACGGTTAAACATTTTAATAACACTTTTTGCAACGAGCCGGGAGGCTCTCCCTACATATGGTTGAACATGCATAGGTCATAAGACCTATAAATTTAGCCTATTATATAATATTCTGGGGTTCATGGAAGAGAAAGGAAGAAATAAAGAAACTGATCTATTTAACCAGCTATTTAACGTCTACTCATTTGCTACGAAAATATAACTGGTGGTATAAATCAGTGGTCAGGATGGTAGCCTGGTAGAGTGACCCCATTGCAAGATTCGAGGACGTAGAAGGAAGTCTGGTTTTTACTCCGAGGCCAGCCGGTCGCTGGAGGGTTCGTGTTGCTTGTAGATCCAGGACCCTCCATTATAGCGGGTGAAGGCTCCAGCACGGATTTAGTCGGTATTGCTCACCCAAGTGTCGAGTCCGACAGAAGTCTAGAGGCCGCCCGAGCTACCAGGTATCATACGTACATGCGTTTAACAGGATCAACAAAAAAAAAGATTTTCTATAACTCCAGTTGTGCCCCGCGGTTTCACCCGAGTTTAATTTCTAAGAAAGCCATATAAAATTCAACACCCTATTTCACCTTCTTAGGGGTTGAATTTCTAAAAATCCTTTCTTAGCGGATGCCTACATCATAACATCTATTTGGGCTGTGTGTTGATAGACTCTGTCGCCTTTGTTTTATATATATAGAAAAGAAGATAGACATACCTTCTTTCAACCAACCTTCCCTTCTTCTCTTAATTTAAGTTTACTGGGCAAGTCTTTGGAAGGGAGCAATGACACCCGAAATCTAGGATTAATCGTGGACAACCAGCTCAGGTATGAGAAACACGTGGCGGAGGCAGTACGAAGCTGCTTCTATAGTCTGAAGGTACTCTACAAAATAAGTTCGTTTCTCTCTGTAGAGCTTCGCGATCGGTTGACTGAAACCCTTGTGCTATCCAAACTAAATTATGCTGACACGGTTTACGGACCCCGCCTACTAGCTCGAACGAGTAAGCTACTACAGAGAGTCCAAAACGCGTGCGCTCGGTTCTGTTACTCCATTCCAAGCAGAACTCATATCACGCCTTATTTGAATTTTAACTCCATTCTGAAAATGAATTCTGTCCGCAAACATCACCTTGCATGTCTTTTTTTTGGAGTTATGAAATTTAAAGAACCTAGCTATTTTTATAATAAGTTGAGTTGGCTGTCTACGAACAGGCAGTATTCGCAGGGAGTATGAGTATATGTAGGAGAATAGGTATGTATTTGTATACGTATTTGGGGGTATTATTATTTTTCTGTGCTGGATTCGTGGGTGTTAAATGCTATTTTTATTTTTAACTTTGTATTGCCTTGTGTAAATAATGTTAAGATTTCGCTTACTATTTGGTAAACACGACAAACCAAAGACGCCAACTGGTGAGGTTGGCATGAGTACTTACGTATGCCGAACCTCAACCGTTTTGGCGCAGCCTATAGGCGCACTATGCTTATTTTATCGTTTAGGCTCCAAATTATTGTAAGTGTCTTTTGTGTTGTGCTCAAATAAATGTTTTTATTACTTTCTTTCTTTCTTTCTACATGCGAGCAATCAGAACCACTATGTGACTATTGCCACCCATTTTGATATCATGCAGATGTATTGCCCGCCGTCATTATCCCATCAGCTCATTGGAACACCGCCTAGTCACAAACTACACGAAACATGATGGCACTGCCATCACTTTTAGAAGTTATTATGTATAAGCCCCGTACGTTGATATTGCGATTGGCGGCCATCTTGGTGACGTAAAAATGACGTCGGTACCAGTCAGTTTCGTTCAGTCCGTTCGCAAAGTATGTACGTTTTAGCGACGGATGACGTCACACAGCTGTTTTCGTGACAAGGTTCCATCGCAATATCAACGTGCGGGGATTATAAGTCATAGGTCATACCCGTCAGTTTAAGAAACCCCCCCGAAAACGAAAACGTTTATAGTGCCACAAACATATCTGGGCTGGAGCTGAGACACTGGAACTAAAGCCGTCATTTGGAAATGACAATCTATTGACAGTTTTATTGGAGGAGCGACGCACTTAACACATTTACCCTAAAGGAATGCGGGAAATATTATTTTAAAAGTTTTTTCTTTTATGCAAGAAGAGAAACGTCCCCAAGCGCCATTAATACCGTTACTAAAATTGTTGATTTTTGGTAAATTTTATTTTTTACACGACCTTAGTTTTAACATTAAATTATAATGGTTGACTTTTATTTCAAATTTATTATTTGTAATTAACTATTAAAACAATAATTATCATAATTTCAGTGTTGTGATCGCATAACTTTAATTTTTCCCTTCATCACACATTATTTTTACTCTAAAAATCGGGATTTTTATTTTAATGGCAACACTTCAGTAGACTAGAGCGCAGCTGTCACCGGGTCAGATAAGTTTGTGGCACTATAATATTATGTTATATAGGAGTTCTGTCAGATGTATGCTTATCTAATATATAAAATTCTCGTGTCACAGTTTTCGTTGCCATACTCCTCCGAAACGGCTTGACCGATTCTCATGAAATTTTGTGAGCACATTGAGTAGGTCTGAGAATCGGCC
>LUGF01045604.1:235136-262110 GCA_001625245.1 Calycopis cecrops
CGGTTTTAAAACAATCTGTACATAACTGTCACTCACACATTGTGCGAAAAATGAGACGTTTTCTTTGCGATGTTTATTTGAAATGCTCCATCTAGACGTGTATATAATCAAAGCAGAACCACTATGTGACTATTGCCACCCATTTTGATATCATGCAGATGTATTGCCCGCCGTCATTATCCCATCAGCTCATTGGAACACCGCCTAGACATAAACTGCACGAAACATGATGGCACTGCCATCACTTTTAGAAGTTATTATGTATAAGCCCCGCACGTTGATATTGCGATTGGCGGCCATCTTGGTGACGTAAAAATGACGTCGGTACCAGTCAGTTTCGTTCAGTCCGTTCGCAAAGTATGTACGTTTTAGCGATGGATGACGTCACACAGCTGTTTTTGTGACAAGGTTCCATCGCAATATCAACGTGCGGGGCTTATAAGTCAAAGGTCATACCCGTCAGTTTAAGGAACCCCACCGAAAACGAAAACGTTTATAGTGCCACAAACATATCTGAGCTGGAGCTGAGAGACTGGAACTAAAGCCGTCATTTGGAAATGACAATCTATTGACAGTTTTATTGGAGGAGCGACGCACTTAACACATTTACCCTAAAGGGATGCGGGAAATATTATTTTAAAAGTTTTTTCTTTTATGCAAGAAGAGAAACGTCTCCAAGCGTCATTAATACCGTTACTAAAATTGTTGATTTTTGGTAAATTTGATTTTTTACACGACCATAGTTTTAATATTAAATTATAATAGTTGACTTTTATTTCAAATTTATTATTTGTAATTAACTATTAAAACAATAATTATCATAATTTCAGTGTTGTGATCGCATAACTTTAATTTTTCCCTTCATCACACATTATTTTTACTCTAAAAATCGGGATTTTTATTTTAATGCCAACACTTCAGTAGACTAGAGCGCAGCTGTCACCGGGTCAGATAAGTTTGTGGCACTATTAATATTATGTTATATAGGAGTTCTGTCAGATGTATGCTTAGATTTTATAATATTTTATTATCACGAGAGGCAAACGGTCAGATTCTTTTGACAACTTTTTAAAATCGAACTTGGCCCATCACTCGTTCCCGCCGCTACTACTCCTGTTTCGCCAGGATCTATACTCGACAGTGATAACTACACACGATTCTTTGATGGAAAGACGAAAACTATCTTGCGACTCGCAACGATATTGACCAGAAGAAAATAGGAGTAGGAAGTAATCGAATTTCGAATTATGTTTCACCCAGCTTGCCAAAGACCGCACACCCGTAGGATGTGATGTGCGGTTTGTTCGTGTTTCATTCCCCCTTTATTTTTAGTAACAGGTCGTGCCACACTGTATGCTTGCATGCAGCGGAATTGGGCCGGCACGACTGGGGAGGTACCTCTCACTTACACGAGACCGGCGTAAAGTGACAGCTGTGCTGTCGTGTTTCTTGCGGTGTAGAAGTAGCCGATGTGTTGTAGTAGGTACCCCCTGAAGGCGGGAGGAGAAAGGAGGGCAGCGCATCTGTATAGCCTCTATGCGGATGTCTATGGACGTCGGTAGTCATAGAAATTGCTCCGGCTGCTTGTTTGCAACCCTATACCTTAAAAAAAGTTATAGGGAGGTAACGGTACCAATCTAAAACTATAAAGTTTGCTTTCAAAATTGCCGTCATTTGATGACCATCATAGACATGTAGATAATTTAATCGTTATGCTGATGATCTGCTCTACGCCTTTTTATCCCCTTCAATAGATCACTGGAAACGCGAACGTTCGCCTGTTACTTAGCAGTGGTACCGTGTGGGCGAGATGCCCGATTCAGCTGCATTTCAGTATGGCTCTACTTCTCATTGACATCCAGATAATCGGTTTGCTGATGAAAAGGAAATAAACAACACTACAAATCACATAATTACGAAGCAGTACCTTTACATATCCCAAAATACCATTCAACACCTATCAAAGTTTCCTTTACGTAAGAAAAATATTAAAATGTTATTTTGACTTAAATTATATTTGACTAAACACACAAAAAAAAAAAACATTTTGAGTACTGTAATGGTTATAATATCAAATACAAGAAAAACCGGAAAGTTATTAAATTTGACCTCTGTTTCACCTGATTTACAATGTTTATATCCACTATATTGTAAGCAGATTAGAAGCATCAAAATTGATATTGGCTTTTGACTGAACGTCGCAACGCTTTACCATGGCTCACTAAATTATATTGGCTTTCAGGTCTATTAGGCACTCTAGAATAATCAGATATACGGGGGTTTCTAATTCAATGAGTCGGACAAAGCTGTTTTGGCATTACGGATTTTCGGTTTTAGTAATTAGTATACAGGGTACAGGGTTACTTTTTGGTCACCGGCCAAATTTTCAGACTTGGTTCAGAATCAATAATACATTCGATTTAAGAAATAAAAAAATAATTAGATAAAAATACCTTGTCCCATGTTGTTAAACATAATATTTCTTGGTCACCACGTGCATCAGACTCGCGACCTACGATCGGCCGGCGTCACTGACCATGAAGTCGATACATTTCCTGTGGGAACAACGTTCGATGTATTTTTAAGGATCATTTCAACATTTAACAAAATATTACAATTAGACGATAAAATTTAAAACACATCCTTGGAATGATGTTTACTTCCTTATTTTAAAATTTGGCCTGTGATCAAAAAGTAAACTTGTATAGTTGCTAAGCATGCTGTTGTCTGACGCTCATATACCTGTAGATATTTTTATATATATAATATAGGATGTAAACGGGCAGTCTGATCACCGAGTTGTGTATGGGCGAAGAGCCGCGTCAATCCTTTACCAACCACAATACTATAATGCTTTGATTATACATATACACGACGTGTATATAATTAAAGACTACAATACTTACAGATCGTTCATTGTAAGCCGTATCTGTCGTCTAACACTGTTACTAACAAAACTTTTTCTCTTTGTATAAGCATTGTATACAACATGTATATTTATTTTTTGACTAATAAAAAATATTTTTCTTATACAATGAACAAAGGTTGTATAACTTAATAGTAAAATTGTACAACCCTTATACAACACAATGAGCTAGTATATATAATAGTCCAGTCAATATAGACATTTGAAATAACAAAAATTCCCGGAAAGCCAAATTTTAGTGGAGACCTCTAGTTTGCCATTACAAATCAAGTTTTAAAAGTCCCCATCGATCCTATGTGTGCTTAAGTTATTCGAGGTTAAAGGTCAAAATTTGAGGTTTTTTGGATTTTGCTTGAAAACGGTAAGTTTTATCAAAAAAAACTTCAAACCAAAGTTGTAGATCTTAGAATTATCTACAAAAATGGTTTCGATGATTTTTTTCCTAACAGTTACCATTCTTGAGATATAACAGATATATAGATAATCTTACTGATGTGTGTATTTAATTATGTGATTAAACCATAGTAATCTGTGACGTTAGATATTGTTGCCGCATAATCAGAAAATCAGGTCAATGTTACATAGGCATATTGTCAACGCCAAAAAAAATGCTGTCAATTCTGACAGCAGCATAGATTCGGACTTGACAGATGATAATTAGGTATGACAGTGATACATCTGGGATCTTTTGACCATTATTACTGACAGAAAAAAAAAATAATTTCCTATAGGGGACGCGCACGAAAGTGATGCTTCTATGCACGACGTGCATAAAGGCATCACTTTTGCCACCCTAGTGATCATTTTAGGAATCAAGTGCTAGCAAAACACTAAGCAAAAGACAATGACAATGACAAATTGACATATTATGTCATACCATACGTACAAACGAAAATTTGCTAGCATTCGGTTCACATTTGAGCCACTAGTTAGCGTGGCAGTTTAGAAGCTTATTCCCTATTTTATTATGTCATCATTCACACCCTTACCAGTCTCGTAACTAGTATTTAATTATGTAAGTACCTTTCAATCTGTGACGTTAGATATGGTTGCTGCATAATCAGAAAATGACGTACACCTACATTGTATATTGTCGGCTTTACTAAAAGCAATGCTACCAATTCTGAAGGCAGGGGACATCTTCCGGTGATTTAACCGAGAGGCATTAAATGAAACTACATAATATTTAAATGTCGAGGGGAGGTACCTTTCGCTTACACGAGACCGGCGTAAAGTAATAGCTGAGCTGTCGCGTTTCGTGCGGTGAATAAATAGATGGTGATCCATGGAGGTGGAAGGAGAAAGGTTCGGCGTATCTGCATAGCCTCTATGCGGATATCTATGGGCGTCAGTTGTCATGAAAACATGATCTGGCATTTTGTACTAATTTCAAATATTCCTTTCACGTACAAACGTTATTAATATTTCAATTATGCAGATCATATTAAGCTCATCCCACTAAAGCAAATTCTGCTAAACACTCACATAAACTGAGTGAGTAAAATCTTCTTTGTTTGGAGGCCAATTGTCTCATTTTGTACTGTGGCGAAATAATACGTGAATACGCCAACTGTTCCGGGTGTTGTTGCCGTCCACGTCATAAAAGTTTAAATGTATTTCTTAAAATTGATAAAACTATATAATAAATCATGAGTTTAGGTCGTTTTTGAAACAAACATTTCGATTTTATATTATATCAATAATAAAACCTATCTTTATAGTAAATATAATGAAACGATTCACTTTTTTATCTATACATAAAAAGTGAGAAACAGTGGTAACGCCATACTACGCTTATACGAATCATTAATGTATTAATCATAGATATCAGACTTTTTTTATACCTCTATGGTATTAATGATTCGTATAAGTAGTAGTTTCACTGTCCACACAAAAACCAAATGCGAAGGCTTCCGTGCAGGCGCATTGTTCGACAATCACAGAATTGCGCTCAAGCCTCCCCAAATATGTACGTCAGTATCTTGCTATACCTACTCCTATGACGTAACTGTTGCATTATTGTGTTTCAAACGAAAGGGAGTCGTTATTATGAATACTCAAACGTCAAGTATTTGGACTACAACAATCTACAGTGTATGTACTTATCATAGACTAAATAAAATACTTTTTATTTAGTCTATGGTACTTATATATTGGCAATTACATTGTAATTAACAACACCAACCTATAAAAATCACCATTTGCCAGTGGTTCTTAAACAATAAATGCAAATGCCACCATATGTACAACTTCTAAAAACACATTGAGAAAATTAAAAGACAATAGTTTAAAATGCGAGTTTTGTGTATTTAACTTAGCTAACTTTAGAGCAATCACACACTGAGAAGTAACGAAATAGGAGGTTAAACTCCTAAGAGGTGTGTTTCTATTTTGATTATTTGTAGATTGTTCCAATTTTTAAATACACGTGAAATATATAAATTGCGCTAATTATCTTTTATGAAATGAATAACTATGGCTTATAATCGAAAAGTAAGTAAAAATAAAATAGATAAGGTACGACAGGACAACGAGAGCGATGACCTCACATTGCTATGTTAATAAATATGTACATACTATGTACTAATACAAATTTGTATACTTCGGTTTAAAAACGACCTAAAAATCACAGTGTATATTTCCATTGTGTAGTACCTGTAACACAACTCCTTATGTACTTAGTTTTGGGACTTGTATTACTAGACAAACGTGTTGGTTAGTCTAAAAATACTATTACTATTGAAAGCACTTATGCGTTCAATAGTAATAATATTTGTGGACCTATATGCTAAATTAAACGACTAATTGTTTCATATTTATATTACGAAATTAAAAACAGATTAATTCTGAATTAGTAATTTCTAATCCAAGTAACATTTCCCATGGAAGGAGGACACTTGAAGGTATTGAGATAATTTTCAATTTTGACTTTGAGTTCGCCTTCTGGTTTCTCTGCTCTAGTGGCGAGCCAAACTACTTCTGTAAGTAAAACAAAATTAAAGGAATGCTTCATATTTTTATTTTGCTAATGAACTATTTTTTGGAAATGGAAATTTATTGATACGCAAAGTAATTTTAAGACTGAATGTTATAAAATTTACAGAACAAATGACATATGTAAATCCATAAATTCTATATAAGATAATTGTGATTGTGATTGATCTTTTGACTATAAAATTTATCTTAAGTTATGCGACCACATACTCCTGCAATGAAGATTTGGTTAAGAAATATTAGGTTAGTCATAGTGTCCCCCTCGACGGATCTCTACTTTATCGTGGTGACGGGGATTAGTAACCGTGGCTTGGGCAACAACTGTGAAGCCAAGAGGGATCCCAGGAGGGGACGCTCCGAGTGGGTTTCACCAAGGCCCATTCTGGATGCGTCCATGGAGGAGGGGTCGCGGGAGGAGAGCTGTCTCGGTGTGTCGTTGCCGTGCACCCTATCTCCCGCGACCGAACGGGGGCGCACCGTCTGTTGCGTTGGCGGTGGGGCAGAGGAAGAGAAGATGCGGTGTGTCGTTGCTGTCCTCCCTGTTCTCTGCGGCCGTTTAATGGTTGGTCCGTTGCCCAGCGGATGGGACCAGCCAATGCCGGAGGTCTTCCACCCGACCTTCTGAATCAGCAGATGGTGGCGTGGATTAGGATGACCGGCGTGGTGTGCTCCGTTGGAGCATTGGACCAGGGATTAAGATGGGAACCTGACCCCATTGCACGGTTCCGAGGTAGAGTAGTGACTGTTCAAAAGCAGCCGGACAGTCCCCAAGGAGGAGGAGTCTGGCCTATTCACCGAAGCCTGTAGCTGAAGGCGCCCTGTTGCTTTTAGATCCGGGGCCCTCCAATTATAGCGGCAGAAGGCACTCAGGCAGTCAGGGGTTTTGTCGGTAGGGGCAACCCAGTTGTCGAGCCCGACACTTGACCCGGTTGAGCCACCCGGGCTCCTGGGTAGCGTACGTAAAGCTATTTTGCGCTTGCCCTGCGTTACCAAAAAAAAATAAATATATAACCTAGAAAATATGGTAATGAAAAGGTGAACAAAAATTACTTACCTAGAATATTGTCATTGTCGTTGCTATTAATACAGGCGTATAAAGTGAGAAAATCATCATTTAGTTCCAAAACAGAAATCAAAGTATCCACCGTCAACTGCGGGTCTGTAAGAGTGTAAATATTACTATTTTTTAAATACATCTACTGGTAAAAGGTAGTGTCATACTCGCTCGACCACATGATATGAGCTTCGTATGATTTGTGGGTTATCGGAATACCTCTATATAACAATTATGTAAATAAAACTGTCGGTTATCCGAAAAATTATGTATTTATTATTCTCAATTTCCTTTGACCCCGTGTTTTAATGAACACAATGGTATATATTTGTATATGGTATTGTAGTTCGATGCAAGTTTTTAAATAAGTAGAAAAGTAAGAATTTTAATCGTTTACTAGTGGTGGCATGCAGCCTTGCAGACCTATTGGGTCTGCACGCGGACCTGGTAGGAAATCTTGCTCATATGGTTTTTCGTCAACTGACAGTTATGCCGTCTCCTTTCCGTTATTGAGTTTCCGGTGATCCATACAATAAGAAGGAAAAGAGGGCCATGGATCTGAGTAGTGTTTGTGCGTTGGTAGTAATGCTCGTTTGCTGCTTTATACTATATAGAATAAACACTTACACCCAACAGTAAATTTGCACTCTATTTTTCCATTCGGCAGACATCTGCCATAACCTTCGGCATAGTTACGATTGTCTTTTGTGGTATTTTCTGTTTTTATCATTATTTTGTCGCCCTCGATATAGTACGTAGTGTTGGCGAACACGTCACCGAATTGAAAATCATTCTTAGTAAGTGCTACGTCGTGCCAAAGACCTGAAATCTGATACACATTTCGTTATAAAAAAAGTTAGGGACTTGGGCATCTTGAATAAACGTGCTTATACATTTACGAGTCTGGTATTGCGCATGTCTGTGGGCGTCGGTGATCACTTACAATCACTCGACCCGATTGCTCGTTGTTCCACTATGCTAAAAAATAAAAAAATCTAGCTCCACTCACGGTTTCGATCGCACAACTTTCGTAAAAATATCTCCATTTACGACATATTCTCAGACTTACCGAAACTTTACCTAAAATTGGTTAAATCGTTGCGGAAGAAACGAAGCACAAACGCAATGATTCGAGTTTGTATTGGAATTACTATATAGGAATGAGATACTTACTATAACTCCAACGATACTATCCTATACTTTAAGCTACATAAAATTTAAAAAGCAGGGGGTTTCGAGGACGATAACTCTATCTAGCTAGGTTTTTTTTAGAAAATGTTTTTATCGATACTTTCCGGCAATAAAAGACTGTTACAATATCATTAGAATACGTAAGTAAATTTCGCAATCGTCTCTAATGACGTGCCAGCAGCTCAGTTGAAAGAGCAATATCCAGCTACGCGAGAGTTACAGGGATCTAATACACACTCACTTTTTTAAAAAAAAAATATTTTTGTCTAGATCTTTGAAGAACAACAATATTTTATTACTGTTTGTAATGAAATGGTGATTACAAAAATTGAAAACAGTTTGAAAATGTTGTCTATTTTTTTTAAATAATTTCGCGCGTAATATACTTTTTTAAAGATTTTAATCAATATTCACATTTTTGTAATTTGTAAATACGGCATAATTATATAAATATACGTATTCATTTAAAACATATGTGTAACATGCTTTAAAATCCATACATTTTTATATGTTTTGTGTGTGCACAAACAATATACCTTACCTTCGTTAAATTATAATTACTGACAGAGGGCACATCTGGGCACGAAAATGTCACAGAAACAAAATTATAAATAACAGTAATTAAAATTAGGTTTGTTATAAACTTCATGATAGTCTAGTTGAATGCAATGATAGATAAGTTCTAATGAACATAATGAACATTCAAGGGTCAGTGAGGTGATGCTAGTGTTCTACATATTGCGATTTATTGATTAACTGTAAATTATTATAACTGAACATAATAAATAATTTCTAATAATAATTAATATATAATATAATAATGTCTTCCTAGCCGATTTCGGCTACGGTGGTAGTCTACACAGGGTTAGTTTTTGATTACCGGCCAAATTTTCAGCTTTGGTTTAGAATCAATAATACATTTGATTTATGAAATAAAAAATAAAAAAAATAATTAAATACAATCACTTCGTGTGCGAACAATGTGCGATGCATTTTCAAATCGATTTTTATTTAACAAAATATTACAATTAGACGATAATATTTAAAAAACATTTTTGGGTTGACTTTTAGTTCCTTATTTTAAAATTTGGCCGGTGACCAAAAACGAACCCTGTATAGATGTGCCATCTGCGCAGGACACAAGTGTGTGCGCGAACATAACTCTCTGTTCCCTCATTCTCATATTCCGATGGGACAGCAGTCCGACACGACCGGAGAGAAATCAGGCGCAGAAAGAACAGCTTAACGTGCTCTACGAGACACGGAGACGGTTACATCGCAAACACTCTGACTCCGGACTGTTATTAGAAATTGAAAAATTTCAATATCGATTTTTGATCCGTAACCTCACACGTCCATGGTTAACACGCTTACCACTGGACCACGGGGCAATTAGAAAATTATAAACAAAGTGTTTGAAGGTTTGTTTGTTATTCAGTTGCGTAAAAATTACATTAGCGCATGGTGCTCTTGGGAAAGATTTTATGCGCCGAGAAGTACAGTTTTTTTGTGATATAAGGAGACAAACGAGTAATCGGAAAATTTTGATGACTACTGCCTATAGCCATCAGCACAATTTTTATGCAGCGCAGGGCAACACGTAACTATTGTGCATGTTTTCTTCTTTTTCTTTTATCTCCTCTTCAATTAGCCACCAGTTACACACCGAACAAAATGCGCCAGCATAGCTGCCACTTTACGGCGGTACCGTGTAAGCTGGAGGCCCAGGCCATGACGGTCTAACTCGTCTGTTAGGCATCAAAGCACTCTCACCTCTTACTAGAAAAAGGTACAAATATCTAGTTCATTGTACTTACTTGTTGTAATTTTTAAATAAGAGCGTTACCCTCTGAATTAAGATTTTGTATAGTTGATACTATTGTGCAAAAACAGGAAATTAGGATTTAGGTTCCTTATCAAACTTTAAGTAACAAATAATACCACGCAGCGTTACTGGGGCTAATGAGGAAAAAGAAAACCCCTATGCGGATGATAATTGGCGTTGTTAGTCATAGAAAGACTCAGATCCCTGAATGCTCTCATATATATCGCTCACTGAAAATAAAAGGGATATAAATCAAAAAAAATCTCAAAAACGTATTATTGCAGAAATCAAACCAAATCCATATAATTTCATATATACAAAAAGATACCCATAAAATTTGCATTAATTCTTCCCAAAACAGCTGACCGTCCTTTTTCCATTGGACCGTTTTGTCAGCTAAGTTCAGTGCAACACCGCCATTTCGTTAATAGTGACCCGATAACGCACGTCACTTGCTTTCAAAAGAGCCTTAACACGAAAAACGATCGAAATCTGCATGTAAAGTTCTCTACAAGAGTGCCGTCCGTTAAGCATTCAAAAATAATGTAGGTATCATAGTATTACAGAATACAATAGTGCCTTATTTTTATAGCTGTCCATTTTGCATTCAAATTAGTTAGTGTGAAGATTTTCTTTCAATGTAATAGTGCCATACTGGATTTGCGTTCAGTTTGCATGGAAGTATGAGTACTTCAATTATTTCTACCTTTGAAATATTTCCGTTTGCCACAAAAATACTAATGAATATGTTATATTTCATTCAAACAAAATTGACGAGTGTAAACAAAGTTCCTTTTTTTCTGCTTGCTGCTAAGTAAGTTTTTAGTCCGGTACCTACCTAACTACTAGTAACTTGTTTTTCAAAATGTCTAATGTTACTATATTATATTATACTATTTCATGACATTTTATTTTATTAATCAGCAATTTCATAGCACACAGTCAAGGTCACATTTCAATACTGGTCTAATGTTATTATACTATTTCATGACATTTAATTTTATTAATCAGCAATTTCACAGCAGACAGTCAAGGTCACATATCATTACTGGTGTATGAAGATTGTTTTAAAGTGTATTCCTGCAAACAAATGACATCAAAAATGAGTCATTCAAAAGGGATTGAAGCGATTCATTGATCTACCAACTCAAGTAGTTTGTGAGCGATTCTACAACATCAAACATTTCATCTAAAGCTCATTTTTTGTCCGATGACAATTAAATTGGTCAATTAAATTGTTATTCATGTATCTGAAAAACTTAAATGGAACGGCTTCTTCTGATTTTGACATTGTTTTTTATTTTTATTTTTTATAGTATAAGAGGGCAGACGAGCAATTGGAGCACTCTTCATGACTACCGATGCTCATAAACATCCGCATAGAGGTTATATAGATCTTTGCTCAGACAGCGCTCGATACGCGATTTTTATAGAGATAACTATTGCGTACATAAACTACTGTACCTACAACAAAATTAATATTTTATCTTTGCGATATATCGTTATACAATAAAATATGCCTTGTCAAAATTAAAAAGAAGCGTCACACATACTTCTGTAAATATAATAGCTGGTGCCTGCGACTTTGTTCGCGTAGCCTCTGTCACCTTCCCCCGTGCTCCGTTAATAATAATAATAATATAATAATAATGACTCTTTATTTGCATGTCTTATGCAAATAAAGAGTTGAAGTTTGATAATGTTTTGTTATGTGCTATAAAAATATATATAAAAAAATATACATAATATAAATAATAAAATAAAACGATAAAAAAAATATAACATTAATCAAAAAAGCATTAAAAGAAAAGAAAAGTACAAAATCAAAAAGAAAATCTTGACAATTAATCTAGAATAAAATAAAAACCGGCCAAGTGCGAGTCCGACTTGCACACCGAGGGTTCCGTATGAATGGAAAGAACAATCCAAACGTAATGCATGGTTTTCAATTATTGTAACTTTACGCCTGCCGTTTAAGTTGACAAAAATCACACTTCTAAGTTAACGCAATAAAAAGTTATAGCCAATTATGCACCAATTTTGTATGAAAACGTACTTTGTGAGCAACCGCTTAAACAAGCGGTTGCTCACACACATTTAGTAGGCGAATTACAGTTATAAGTTGATAGTGATTTTTCCAATTATCTACATATAATTTACTAGATTTCAGATTTATTCCTATATATGTGCTATAAGTTCTTACTTGTTGCCAAATTTCACAACTCCAGGTCAACGGAAAGTACCCGATAATTTTTAGTTTTCGACAAAGTACGTTTACATACAAAATTTGTGAATAATAGGGCTATAACTTTTTATTGCGTTAACTTAGAAGTGTGATTTTTTCAAGGAATCAAGGCGTTACTGACCTCCGTAATTGACATGAATTTCAGCTTGATCCCTTCACGCGTTTTAGAGAAAAAGGTCTTGACAGACGTACAGACAGACGGACAACAAAGCGATCCTCTAAGGGTTCCGTTTTTTTCTCTTTGAGGTACGGAACCCTAAAAAGAATGAATAACAAACAGAAGCAGCAACGAGTCTCGCAAAAAGGTTTTATGTTAAAACTATTTATTTAAACAATCCTAACACTGATTTTCTGGACCACCCGTAATTTTTATTTTATTTTGTCGGTAGCGTAAGATAAGTAGACACAAAAACTAGACAATACACACTACACTAGACAATACATTATATTTTTTTACATATACACTCATGGACATATTTAGGGGAACGCAAAAAAAAAGGTCGAATAACGGAAAATATTTTCATATTTTCGTACTGGCCACTATACCAATATTAGGTATGTATTAAAAAAAAAGATGATTTTAAAAATAATTCTATTTTAAATTTCATTTGTTTTTTTTGTTTATCTGCTAATTTCTGAGACACGTAGTGTATGGAATTTTCGTCGTCGTTTGTTGTTTTTAACAAAAACTTTATTTCTGTTGTTTTTTTGACGAAAAATTGTCATTATTGAGTGAAGTGAACTTAATTCGATAAATTTAGGCGATAATGCCGGATCTCAGCGTTGCTCTGGTTTCTAAAGCTGTAACTTTAATTGAAAATGGTTACACTTACAATGAAGTGGCTCAAACATTACATGTTTCCAAGTCTGTGATTTTCCGCAATGTTAAACGATACCGGCAGACTGGAGAGTATACCAGGCGTAAAGGACAAGGTCGCAAAAGAGTAACAGGAGAGAGAGACGATAGATTTATTGTCAGCAGTGTTCTCAGAAACCGTACCTTGACTTCTTCTGAGGTACGAAGCCAGCTGCAGGAAGTTCGACAAGTGATAATTAGTACCAAAACCGTCAGAAGAAGACTGAAGGCAGCTGGTATAGGGGCGTACTTGCCTGCCAGAGGTCCACAGCTCACCGCAGGTCATCGAGTGGCTCGGGCCAGCTTTGCTCGTTTCCACCTAAATTGGAATAATGACGCTTGGGGAAAAGTTCTTTTTAGTGATGTGTCCAGATTTTGTCTCAAACCAGATGATGGAAGGACCAAAGTATGGCGACAACCCGGAGAAAGACACGCTCAGTGTAACATTATTGGGAGAGAGCTGTGTACGGTGGAGGGTCAGTAATGGTATGGGGAGGTATTTGCTTAGGAGCACGCACGGAGCTACATATCGTAGAAAACGGCTTCCTGACTGCGGCAAGATACGTAACCGACATTTTAGAGCAGATTGTGATGCCTTTTGCCCCTTTCATTGGAGACAATTTTCTTCTAATGCATGACAACGCTCGACCTCACATTGCGGCATTAGTTTCGGAATATCTTAATGAGGTCGGAATCCAGGTTTTGGGGTGGCCGGCACGCTCGCCAGACCTAAATCCAATAGAACACGTTTGGGACAAACTGGGTAGACAAATTAAACAAAGAAATCCATCACCTGTCAACGTAAGAGACCTCAAAACCGCATTGGTTGAAGAATGGAACTCAATGCCGCAAAGTTTTATTGACAATTTAATACAGAGCATGCCCAGACGCATGCAGGCAGTTTTAACAGCAAGAGGTGGCAACACTAAATACTGATTGTATCACCCATCGCGAAAAAACCAGTCATTTGGACAATATTAACTTTTCTTTAGTTTTCATTGTGTTAGGTCAAAACTCTTCAGAATTAAGTCACTGACCTTATTGTCTTTAATTTCGTTTCTTTCGCTTTAATTTTGTTATTTTTTATGTTCAAAAATGTTAATTTAATTAATTCAGAATAATAATCAAATGTATTGTACAACAAAAATGTGTTTTCATATGATCTTGCAGTCTTTTTTTTGCGTTCCGCTAAATATGTCCACCAGTGTATTACATATACTATTATACATATATTATTTATATTGCATATATTATATATCTATTTGACACATAGACAAAACAATATCAGAGAAAACCCGAAGAACCATAATAATATTTCTTTTGAGTTAGGTAATCGTTTCTCGTACACAACCCAAACACAAGCATTTTCAGACTATATTTACCTTTATTTATTTATATATTTATTTATTTATATTTAACAAACAACATCGTATACAGTAACTTAAACCTGTTTTTGCGCTTCTAATAAATATTTTTTATAATGGTGTTTGAAATTCTGTTTAGTGTTAATTTAATTCTGAGTGGTGGTGGGAGATTGTTCTAGCATTTCGACGCAGCATATAATTTAAAACTGCCTCGAAATGCTAATGTACGGTGTATTGGTGTGTATAATGCATGTTGTGTAAATCTTGTGTTGTGTACGGTGCTAACGTCTCTTTCCCAGTCCAACTTGTCAGAGTGATAGGTAGGCACTCCATGATTCAAAATACCAAATAGAATTGTAGCTAGGTGTAACCTCATTCGGTTGTCCATTTTTCATAATGATAATAATGTCGTAACACACTATAAGACATTATTAGTCGTGCCCAATGAGCACATACGACTTTATTAACTTGAAAAAAGAAAGGCGGTTGGTTTTAGGAATTCAATAATTTGAGAGAGCATTTTAAATCCCTTCTAAGACCTTTAATGCAATAAAAAGAAAATCACGTAACTGCAGATCCGACTTTGTTAATTACTACGGTAGATGTTAATTCTGGATTAGTAATTTCTAAGCCAAGTAACATTCCCCATGGAAGGAGGACTCTTAAAGTTGTTGAAATAATTTTCAATTTTGACTTTGAGTTCGCCTTCTACTTTCTCTTTTTTTTTTTGGTATAGGAGGACAAACGAGCAGTCGGAGCCATTTTCATGACTACCGACGCCCACTCGACTCTCTGCTCTAGTGGCGAGCCATGCCACTTCTGCAAGTAAAACAAAACTAAAGAAATGGTTCATATTTTTATTTTGCTAATTTATTTATTTTATGAAATGTAAATTTATTGATTCATGACAATAATTATTAATTAATTAATATTATCACATTTTTAAGAATGAATCCATAAAATATCCAAAAATTATTTAAGAACTATCCTTGATTATATTATAATTTGTATAAAGTTATGTAATTGCTACATTAATTACCAGCAACGAAAATTTTGCCATCGAGAAATTTAGGGTTAGTTTAAGCTAAAGATTTTTACTAAAACTAATCTTAAAATATGAAAAGGTTAATAAAAATACTTTACCTAGAATATTGTCATTGTCGTTGTTATAAATACAGGCGTATAAAGTGAGAAAATCATCATTTAGTTCCAAACAGAAATCAAAGTATCGATCATTTTCTCCGGATCTGTAAAAGTCCAAATTTAATATGGTTATTTATATAATATGGTTATTTAATTATGGTTGCACCGTGCTCGCATTGCTATGCCACCAACCGATACGTCAGCATGGATTATTATAGCAATATATAAAATTCATTGCAATGACAGTGGCGCCATTTGTCGAAAATTGGTGGTACCAACATAGAAAAATTTGTGGGCGCATTCAGAACAACTTTACTAAAGATTATCACATTCTCAAATGGATTATGCATTCTAGAAAGAACATAAAGACAATCATTCATTTTTATATATAATGATAATACATTAGTGTCTGTGAAACAATGGAAATACACATAAAATTTCAATCCAATCTGTCAAGGCGTTTAGTAGTTGACACACCGACAGCGGCGCCACCTACCAGATACAATTGTATTTTTAAGCATCCAAGAAACCATCGAAATACCCGAATAAAATTTTAATCCAATCGGTTCAGTCATTTATAAGTTTACTTGTTTTCCCGTGGGAATTAAGCATATTCCCGTGGTAAAAATAGCCTATGATAATCTGTGATAATGTAGCATTCAAATAGGAAAGAATTTTTGAAATCGGTCCAGTACTTTCGGAGCCTATTCGTTACATACAAACACACACACAAACAAAGCTTTCCTCTTCATAATGTTAGTACAGATGAGTACTTACTGGCAAAAATATATTTACATTCTATTTTTCCATTAGGCAAGCGTTTGCCGTAACCTTCAACATAATGAGGATGGTCTTTTGTAATATTTTCTGTTTTTAAACTTATTTTGTCGCCTTCTATATAGTACGTCGTGTTGGAGTATACCTCACCCAATTGAAAATCATTCACACTACATGCTGCGTCGCGCCAAACACCTGCAATCTGATACACATTTCATTGTAAATAAAGTTTGGGGATTGGGAATCTTCAATAAACGAGGTTATTCATAGTCCACTGGTGTTGCGGATGTCTGTGGGCATCGGTCACAAAATCTCACGACCGCGTTACTCGTTGTCCCGTTATGATAAAAAAAAAAAGAAAATCTAGCGGCACCCTCGGTTTCGACTATACAAGTTTCCTCATCGTACCACAATGAGGAAAATTTACGATATATTCTCAGCCTTTTTTATATTATAGCGTAGGAGGAAAACGAGATACCTGATTTAAAGTTACCACCAACGCCCACAGACATCCGCTACAACAGAGGACTAACAGATGCGTTGCCGACCTTTAACAAACACTATGATCCCTCGTAGAGATTCGAGTTTATATTGGTTTTACTATGAAGGAATGTAAGCTCACTACAACTCAACAGTACTGTGATATGCTTAGATTTTTATGCAACACTAGCTGTGGCCCTCGGTTTCACCCGCGTTTAATTTCTAAGAAATTCATATAAACTTCAAAACCTCTTAGGTGTTGAATTTCTAAAAATCCTAGCGGATACCTAGGATAGGAGACGTAGGCATCCGCTAAAAAATGATTTTTAGAAATTCATCACTCTTTGTTATGAAATGATAATTTTAGGAATTTAAATTATTTTTTTTAGGCAGGCATAAATTAGACCACCATCATTAGATAACCATTTCATAGACTTAGTAAAGTAAAGAATTCCTTTCGGGGCAATGCATACGCCTCTACAATAGTATCCCAGAAAGCGTCCAAAAACTTTTGATTAATAAATTTAAAAAAGTTGTTAAAGAGCGTTTGTGTGGTAAGGCATACTATAAGGTAGCAGATTTTATGACAGATACCACATCTTGGGATTAGTACCCTCCTCCCAGGCTGTTTCAGTATCATAATTATTGTAAATTCGTCAATTGTATTGTATTATATCATATGCAAATGTACTTGTATTTTTATATTTTTGAATTTTACATCTGATCACAACATGAGGCCCGCTGAGTTTGTTTCGCCGGTTCTTCTCAAGACAGGGCTAGGGTTGAACCGGTGGTAGATTTAATTGTTGACGTTCAAAAAGTAATTCCTGTAATTTTAATTTGAATAAAAACTTTTCTTTCTTTCTTCTTCTTCATAAGGAAAGAAAATATTATTGCCGAATTTTCTAACGTAATTGAACAACTAATATACTTTTTTATCCGATTTCATGAAGATACGCAATTTAATATGTAAATATGGCATTATCCATGTTCATATATCCATGCATTTAAAATTCACACATTTTTATGTTTTTTTATGTGTGCATAAACAGCAGACATTACCATAATTAGTCGGTAATGACCCTAGATATTAAATAAGACCTTGAATAAATAAAAAATAAATATAAACATACATAAACATTACCTTTTCAAAATCATAATTGCTGACAGAGGGCACATCTGGACACGAACATGTCACAGAAACAAAATTATAAATAACAGTAATTAAAATGAGATTTATTTTGTACTTCATAATGGTCTTGTTGTATGCAGTGATAGATAAGTTCTAATGAACAAATGTGTAAGTAGTAGTAGGTAATGCTAGAGTTCTACATATTCTGGTAATCAGTGTTTTAATAATTTAAATTTTTTGTATATTAGGTGTAGACTGTAGATTATCATAATTTAAAATTAAAAAAAATTGGCGATTATTGCTATCTTTAATTTGCATGTTGTTCGTATATTATTTATGGATATTACTTTTCAAATTCTATAAAATAAGGTTGATAAAACCGAGAGGCATTAAATAAAATCATATATTTAATTTATCATTTACTAAGGCTGCACAACAAAAATCAAATCAATCGGAGCAATAGTTTATTTAGCCATAGGAATTTTTTAAACTTTTTTCTTACTTCCCTACCCGGTGTATCTTCAGCTGATCGCGAGTCCGGCTGAATACGAGGGACAGGGTCAATCACCAAGGTTACCACTGTCGCCTTAAGTTCAAAAGATGTTTACATTTTTTCTTAATCATTAAGCTTTTTAACTTGTTTGAAAAAGTATCTACGTAATCTTCTCGTAAACTTGTTTTTAATAGTTTCGGATTAACTTAAAGTATATGTATATAGTTTCATTTAGTGCCACTCGTTTTTATCAACCTTGTATATATATTAAACAGTGTCCGCTTCAATGTCATATTTTTAAATAGTATATTAAAATATAATGAAAACTAACGTATACATCATATATTGTATTTGTTGGTTCTGGGGCGACATAGAGTAATCTCCTTTTCACCGCTTTTTTAGTTTACATTCCTTCGCGTTCTATGCGATGACGTCATGGTGCGTCAGTCATGTATGCTCGACTACGGCTGATGCGAAGTGTTCATGTTCAATTTCATCAGTGATAATATCGGCTTATAATGGCAAAAGACTCTTTTCAGAGCGGTCCAGTAATTTCGGAGCCTATTCATAGCAAACAAATTTTTCCTCTTTATATTATATTAGTATAGATATTACCAATGTGTGAGTATAGGGTTAGGCTAACTTGTGGTGGTGTGATTAGTACACAAATACAATTGAATCAGTATAATATGCTGAATTAAACGACTAATTGTTTCATATTAATTATATTAGGAATTTAAAACAAATTAAGTCTGAATTAGTAATTTCTCATCCAAGTAATATTCCCCATGGAAGGAGGACTGTTGAAGGTATTGAGATAATTTTCAATTTTGACTTTGAGTTCGCCCTCTGGTTTTTCTGCTCTAGTAGATATCCATGCGACTTCTGTAAGATAAAAAAAATTAAAGAAATGGTTAATATTTTTGTTTTGTTAATCAATAATTGTTTGGTAATGGAAATTTGTTGATACGCAAAATAATTTTATGACCGAATAACGTCGAACCGAATTGAATGTCCATAAAATCCATGTTAGATAATGGTGATTGAAGTGTAACTATCCTTTGATTACATTTATCTAAAGTTCTGTGGCCTCATTTGTTTTATTTTTATTTATTATTTATTTATTTATTTTATTCAAACATTATATACCTGCAATCAAGGTTTAGCTAAGAAACATTAGGTTAGGGTAACCTAGAAAATATGGTAATGAAAAGGTGAATAAAAATAACTTACCTAGAATATTGTCATTGTCGTTGCTATAAATACAGGCGTATAAAGTGAGAAAATCATCATTTAGTTCCAAAACAGAAATCAAAGTATCCACCGTCAACTGCGGGTCTGTAAGAGTGCAAATACTCGTATTTTTATAATTTATGAAATACATCTGCTGGTACAAGGTAGTGCCATGCTGTATTGGGCCGGCAGCGCTGGGACCGCTCTACCACATAATATTATGAGCTTCGTATGGCTTGCGAGTTATCGGCCCACTTTTGGAGAGTGGTAGCAAAGAGTTGCTACATAGTACACATCTATATAACAATTACACAAATAAAACTGTTGGTAGTTATCCGAAGAGTTATGAATTAATAATTTTGAATGCACAGAATATAAATAATACTAAGTGAAATTTATAGTAGTTCGATGCTGGCTTTGAAATAAGTAGAAGAATATGAATCTTAACCATCAATTAATGGTGCCATATAGCCTTGCAGTCGGATTGGGCCGGCATGACCTGATAGGAAGTCTTACTCACATGGTTCCTCCGTGAAGTAACAACTATGCAGCCTCGTTTTGTGCAGCCATTGAGTTTCCAGTGATCGATAGTACAGGAAAGGGAAAGAGGGCAATGAGTGTGTAGTCTACATGTGTTGGTAGTCATTAAAAGGCTCCCAATTCTCGTTTGCCCCGCTTATATTATATAAATGAGTACTTACAGCCAAGAGTATATTTACATTCTATTTTTCCATTCGGCAGACGTCTGCCGAAACCTTCGACGTAATTGCGATTGTTTTTTGTAATATTTTCTGTTTTTAAACTTATTTTGTCTTCGTCGATATAGTACGTCGTGTGAGCGAACACATCACCAAATTGAAAATCATTTTTACTAACTGCTGCGTCGCACCAAATACCTGCAATCTAACATTTCATTATAAATAAAGTTTGGGGCTTAGGCAGCGTGTTCAATCTCTGGTATTGCGGATGTCTGTGGGCGTCAGTCACTTAAAATCACGTGACCCTATTTCTCGTCAAATAAGAAAATGTAACTTCATTTTCTTATTTAATTCTCCTGCGGTTTTGAACAACTTTGTCAAAGTAGAAATATTGGGGATGTTTACTACATATTCTCAGACTTACCAAATATTCACGGAATGCTTCATAAAATCATTGAATTAATATTGCTAATAATAGGGAATATGCATGTATTTTTTTATATTTTTAAATGATACTTTACATCATTACATCAATGTGAAAAAAAAATCGGCACTGAAATAACAATATTAGGTTGAAAAAAAATAGTTTCAAAATAGTAGGCTGATAACAGCTTTTTAAACAACCGTAATTTGCCGCGCGTTTTGACGTCACAATTCATTCTTCAATCAGAATTTGACAATCAGGCTGGCGACCTAGGTCATGAATTTTGTTTTGTTTATTTATGTATTTATATAATAAAAATCTTTCAGTGATAGATTATCATTGCGTTTCACCTAATTTAATTTTCCCGCACAATTTTTGCACTTTTCAATAATTATTTTCTAATTCAAAACAAAAATGTATGAAAATAATATTAATAAAAATAAATATCATTATTTGAATCATACGCATATTCCCTATTGAACAGAAACGCCGAACAAATTGTTTGCTCCATGAGTTGTTGCCAATCGGCAACAAGTCGTTTAGTCACTTACCTGACGTTCAAACGAGTAGTTGCCGATCGGTAACAGCTCATGGAGAAAAAAAATTGTTCGGCGTGTATGTTCCATGCGTTAGTAATATTAATTCAATGCATCAAATCGGTCAAATCGTTTCAGAAAAACGATCCACAAAGACTGACGATTCCTCGTCGACACCGAGTTTGTATTGGATTTACTGTATAGGAAAGATATGCCTACTATAACTACAACGGTACTGCGATATGCTTAGATCTTAATGTAAATAATCATCAATATAAATTTTCATATATCCATGCATTTTAATCCATACATTTTTATGTTCGTTTGCCGCTAATGACCCTAGATGTTAAATGCGACCTTAAATGGACCCTACTAATATTATAAATGCGAAAGTTTGTTTGTTTGTTTTTTTATTTGTTTGATTGTTTGTTACTCCTTCACGCAAAAACTGCTGAACCGATTTTAAAGAAATTTGGCATACACCTATGTGTAAAGGGTAACTTGGATTAGCACATAGAATAGTTTTATCCCGAAATGTCCCTATGGGACCCCATGGGGTTATTTTCTATTTTCAACGAGATCCAAATTTACGCGGGTGAAACTACGGGGCGCAGCTAGTAAATATATAAATATAAAAAAAAATTACCTTTGCGAAATCATAATCGCTGACAGAGGGCACATCTGGGCACGTACATGTCACAGAAACAAAATTATAAATAACACTTAATAAAATGAGATTTGTTTTGTATTTCATGATGGTCTTGTTGTGTGCGGCGATAGATAAGTTCTAAATAATAAACATTCAAGGGTCACTGAGGTGATGCTATTGGTCTGCGTATTACGGATTACTGAATTATTTATATTTAAATCACTGACTGTTCATTATAATAATTAACAGTCAGTGATTTAAATAAAAATAAATAAAATTTATTTCAGACATAAGTCAAGCTTTAAGCGGAAGAAAAATCCTAATTTGAAATTATAAGTTACTACTCGCTTCCGCCCGCAGCGTCGCCGCATGGATTTCGGACTTCAAAAATAAAATTATTGTACATGTGGCGAACTTAGCACGACGATGATGATGATTGACGCCACAATAATATTTTAACATGAACCAATACGAATTTAGAGACGCTGATACTGGGTTAGAAGTACTGCGTGTAGGAGTTAAAGTGCCGCCATTCTGGCCCGAGGAACCCGCTTTATGGTATGCTCAAGTTGAGAGCCAACTTATATTGTTGAGGATAACAACCGACGAAACAAAGTTCTGTTACTTAGTTGCTCAGTTAGACCATCAATATTCAGCGGAAGATAAAGATATAATTACTAATCCGCCTGTTACTGACAAGTATTTATAATTAAAAACTGAGTTAATTAAACGCCTATCTGCATCAAAAGAAAAACGTGTCAAACAAATTTTAATGCACGAGGAGCTCGGCGACAGGAAGCCTTCACAGTTCCTACGTCACCTGGAGGGTCTAGCCGGTCCATCAGTTCCTAAAGATTTTTTTGCCCCTTTATGGTCTAGTCGTTTACCTCAATCAATACAAACAGTGATTACTTCACAGATAGATCTACCTTTAGAGAAACTGGCAGAATTGGCAGACAAGGTGCAAGAGATTGCTCCTTCAACACCGCAGGTAGCAAGCACTTTTACTAGTGTCTCATCCGCATCATATGATGACTTGGCAAAGCAGGTATGCGAGCTAACAAAACAAGTAGCTCAACTTTCAGCGCGGATAAAGCATAATGGTCGCTCACGCCCTAACTATCGACGATTTAATCGCATACGTAGCCGCTTACGACCCAAACAACCGCCACAAAATCATCCACATTGCTACTACCATTTTACTTTTAGCACAGACGCAAAGAAATGTAAAAAGCCTTGTAGGTTTTCTTTGGAAAACTCTCAGGGCGGTCGAAAGTAGCGGCCCATCATCAAATATTACAGGCCGCCTTTTTGTAACCGACCGTTTAGTTATGCAGTACCTTGTAGACACTGGTTCCGACCTGTGCGTTTTCCCACGGTCCCACTTACGGACCGGTAAAATTATATCTCGATTTTGGACTTCGTCGAGACTTCACATGAAACTTTACCATCGCAGATGTTTACCGACCAAT
This sequence comes from Calycopis cecrops, assembly GCA_001625245.1. Classification (NCBI taxonomy): domain Eukaryota; kingdom Metazoa; phylum Arthropoda; class Insecta; order Lepidoptera; family Lycaenidae; genus Calycopis; species Calycopis cecrops. The sequence continues at coordinate 258,629 of LUGF01045604.1, forward strand.
TATTAGAGTGGATTTTCTTACACACTATGGCTTACTGGTAGATTGCAAACAAAAGCGATTGATTGACCGCATTACATCACTCTCAGTGCAGGCTGTACACTCAATTCCATCGGACGACATCGCATCAGTGAAAGCTGTCTCAGGTAGAACTGTATTTCACGAGATCTTGCGGGAATTTCCGGAAATCACTAGACTGTAGGTAGCAGGTATACATTCTCCAGCAAAACACAGTACCTTGCATTATATCAGAACTACTCCTGGCCAACTAGTCTCTTGTAAACCACGACGTCTAGGTCCAATTCGTAATCAGGCTGCCAAAAAGGACTTAGAGGATATGTTGTCAAGCGCAATAGCCAGACGATCCGAGAGTCCTTGGTCTTCAGCCCTTCATTTAGTTAAAAAAAGGACGATGGGTGGAGACATTGTGGAGACTACCGAGCACTCAATGCTAGGATAATCCCTGACCGATACCCTATTCGTCATACACATGACTTCTCAAACCAGCTGTCAGGATGTTCTGTCTTTTCTACAATTGACTTAATTCAAGCCTACGACGAAATTGCTGTTAATCCTGAGGATATACCTAAAACCCCTATCACTACACCATTTGGGCTATTTGAATTTTCCTATAATATGACTTTTGGGCTTAGGAACGCAGCTCAAACTTTTCAGCGATTGTCTAGATTGGATTTCTTTCACGGGTACCTTGACGACATTTTAGTATTTTCTAAGTCTAAAGAGGAACATAAAAGACATCTACGGCAGTTATTCGAACATCTGAAGCAGTATGGTATCCTTATCAATACTTCCAAATGCTCGTTTATTTAGAAACAGTAAATTTCTTACTCACGTCTTTGCCGATGGCTCTAAACCATTTCAGCGAAAAGTTGAGGCCGTTCAAGATTTCCCTGTACCCAAGACAGTCAAAGATTTCCGTCGTTTCTTGGGTATGCTCTACTTTTACCGAAGGTTTATTTCGTATTCTGGGAAACTCCAGGCACCATTGAACTCTATTTTACAAGGTCCTAAAATTAAAGGCTCTCATTCAGTGGGGATGACCTCCTTATTGGTTAAGTCTTTCGAAGACTGTTAAGCTTCACTATCAAAAGCCACATTGCTAGCTCATCCAGATTATTCAGCGGAAATAGCTATTGTGACAGATGCTTCAGACTCTGCAATGGGCGCGGTACTCCAGCAGCAAAAAAAGAATGATTGGCAACTTTTAGCTTTCTACTCTAATAAACTGTCTGCTACACAGAAGAAGTATAGCCCATATGACAGAGAGTTATTAGCTGTGTATTAAGGTTATCAAATATTTACGGTACATGGTAGAAACTGTTACTTTCTTGATATACATAGATCATAAGCCCCTGACTTTTGTCCTTTCTACCAATAAACAAGATCGTTCACAAAGTCAATTCCGGTATCTCGACTTCATATCTCCATTCACCACCGATATAAGCTACATACCAGGAAAAGACAACCTTGTAGCTGATGCTCAGTCTCGAGTCGAAGAAATTACTACCATAGACTATCAGGCTCTCGCAGAATCTCAGAACAATGATGCTGAACTGCAGGACCTACTTCGCAGAGGTTCTTTGCTGAAACTCGAAAGGTGTCAACTGAATTTATCACCACATCTATCTACAGCGATATTATGTCTATGCAGTTACCTCGACCGTATGTAAAGCCAGAGCTTAGGAAGCAAGTATTTGAAATGATGTATAGTCTACATCATCCGGGAAGGTCATCTACAGTAGGACAGGTGACACACAGATTTGTTTGGCCAGGGATTCGTAAGGACTGTAGAGAGTGGGTCAGGCAACGCTTAAAATGCCAAAAATTCAAAATTATCCGCCATACTGTATCCCCCCTTTAAACCTTCCTTACTCCATCTTCGAGGTTCTCCCACATTAACCTCGACTTAATAGGACCGTTACCTTTTTCTTATGATTACAGGTACTGCCTCACTGTCATCGATAGATTCATGCGATGGCCTGAGGCGTTCCAGCTAAAAGACATCACGGCCGAGCCCTGCGCTGTCGCCCTAGTGTCTGACGGGATCGCGCGGTTTGGTTGCCCCGTCCGGGTAACTACAGACCGCAGTCGACAGTTTGAGAGCCAACTCTTTAAATCTCTCACAACTGCCATTGGTGTGCGACACATCCTTACCACCGCCTACCATCCAGCAGCCAACGGTATTGTCGAACGAATGCATCGTCAATAAAGGCAGCTATCATGTGCAACAGTAGCTTTTCCTAGAGGACTGAGTCTCTTCCGCTGGTACTGCTTGGTATGCGTAGCTCCTGGAAGGAAGACATCCAAGTCTTACCATCAGAGCTTGTCTATGGTGAGCCACTACTGTTGCCCGGTCAGTTCTTGTCGCCGAAAGATGACTACACCGTAGAAGATGTTAATATCTACGTGACACCCCTTTGTTCTCACATGGCGAAACTCACGCCCAGGCCTACTTCTTGGCATACCACTAGCCAATCGCCATTCTTCATTCCACGAGACCTGACTGACTGCTCTCGTGGTTTTGTGCGACAAGATCGATTGCGCGGATCCTTAGAACCACCGTACGCTGGCTCCTTCAAGATCATCAACAAGAAACCAAAGTATTTCACACTTGACGTCCCTATAGACAGGCTCAACCAGCGTACATGGCGAAAGAAGTACCTACTACAACTTCACCGGTAAAATGCAAAAGGAGCGGGCGAAGAGTCCGATTTCCCGATTTTTATCGACCGTAGTTACGGTCTAGTCAGGGGGAACTTAGCACGATGATAATGATGATTGACGCCACTATAATATTTTAACTTGCACCAGCTCCTTAAATCGCACAAAAGAATTGTGCACTTCTGCACGATGACGTATGCCGGAGTTGTGCGAATCGTCGCTCGCGCCGCATTGACAGAGACTTGCTTCTGACTACTCAAACTGACAGCGCGCTTTAGTTTTTTATAATTTCCGCTTGCCATTTCATTGTAATATTCGTTAAGGCGCTGAATATTGTGAATGACCTTGGGAAAATGAAGTTTAAGCCACGCCCACTAAATATAATTTAAACATTCAATAATCGAGAGCCACTCTTTGGACATACGGCAAATCCGCAAACTAATATGATGTTGCAGATCAAATGCGCCAATTTTTTTCATAGATGGCGCTAAATTTACGTCATTTATTGGCACAATGTATAAATTGATGCTTGGTTATAGAATAATTATTTTGATGATCGCTATTCATAGACCTTAGAAAGAATGGACAGGACACATTAAACTCATTAATATTTTTCGTTGTAGCCGTACAAAAAAATCAAAGGGTTCATACAAAAAGTTTTGTTCGTGAAACTAAATCCTTTTTTGTAAGAGTTAGTGCCATTGCTGCATTGCAGCCAAATCTGGCTGGAAGTACCTGGGGAGTACCCCTCGCTCTCATAATACAGCCGTGAAGTGATATCGTTTCGTGCGTTAGAACGGTTA
>LUGF01045604.1:280255-312395 GCA_001625245.1 Calycopis cecrops
TACAAAGATGCTGCCTTGTCGTGGCGGGAGAGCTTACGTGCCTCTATGATCCCCGAGGCTATGCCGGACAGTACTTCCCATACCGGACAGACTTGGAGGAAGAGGGCAGATTAAGAGTAGCTCCACTCGGGATCCTTCACCCGTCTCTCTGAATCAGCAGAGCGCGGCTGGGATTGGGACGAGTGGCGGGTCCAATTTGGACATTGGTGGCGTGCTCCTTTGGAATACAGGGTCCAGAGGTCAGGATGGGAACCTGACTCCATTGCATGGTTCCACGTCGTAGTAGGGACTGCTTAGAGGCAGCCGTACAATTCCCAAGGAAGAAAATACTGGACTCTACAACGAGGCCAGCCTGTTGCTGGCAGGATCCTGTTGTTTACATATCTGGGACCCTCTAATTATAGCGGATAAAGGCACCCATAAAAGTTGAGTTGGCACACTAAGTGTCGAGTCCGACATTGATCTAGGGGGCTACCCGAGCCTTAGAAGATATCATACGTAAATGTATTTCCCTGCGAATACAAAAAAAGGAGGTTCTATTACCTTTTCTTTCGCCATTTTATCAAATCATAATAATTTTCGCATCTATTTTTAGCTCTGGTAACTGAAATACACGAACGAACGAACTTACACGAGAGAACTTTCTTTCTTTTGGGCTCTTTTCTTGCCTTTAAAACTCTCCGGAAAGCCAGCTCTCGTATTTGTTAAATATCATCTTGTAACATAGTCAGCAATAGATTTCCTGGGTGTATGAAGTGAGCATTTCTTTGAATAGTATTAAATACAATACGTTTCAAGTAATCTCGTAAAACCATACTTCTTTTGACCATATTAAAGATTTGAACAGGACCAAATTTACAAGAGGATTTGGATTTAATATCAAATCAGTTTAGTGCGTAAGCTTTCATAATAAAAGTGGTCAGTTCTTACAAATTATATGTCGGTTTAGTTGTACCAATATACAAACGTAGAATCCTGTTAGCGCTAGTTAACCATCGAAAATTCGCTAGTTTTCCTGGGTCTTTATTATTTAAGTTTAGTGGAACTGTATCAGAAGAAATAGCAGACCATATACCATATAAAGGTATTTTTGATCGGTGCTCAACAAATCGTTGTTCAGATCCGGCAATTAGGTAGAAACGGTTCCAATGCTTCTATTTTTAAGTTAAAACACTTATCAGGCTATTTTCTTAACCTGCCTGAAAAAGTATTAAGGCCTGTATGAGTACCATCGAAACTGGAGAACAAATAGCGAAGTGGTAATTCATTTGCATGTAACAAGTACTTAAACAATTGCAAAGAATCCATTTCATCCATTGCATTAAGTCTAACATTTTGTTTCTTATGAATGTAAGTAGTGTTTAATCACATCACAATATGTAGGTAACATAATATTATCACTGAATTTGATTGTATCACCGAATAAAGTATACCGCGAATCTTTACGTGTTTTAGGCATTTTTTATTAAAATTTACTTAATTTTGACACTATATCAAAACAATATATTGAAGTTTTTTAAGAAAATATTATATTTAGTTACGAGATACCACTTATGCGAAGTTAAAAATAGTAATATTTATAAGCAAAGCATGTAAGAACAACTCTTTTTGAGGGTAGTCTTATAAGTAAAAATATTACTTTTTTAGAATCTATTGTCTCGATGCGCCACCTGAAAATAAAGTCGTAGACCTTTGATTTTTTGCATGAATAAAGTGTTTACATATGGTCACCTATTAACAATACAGGAGATTTGAAAAGAGCAAAAAAAATTTTTTTGATATGTTTCACTCCACCCTAATATATAAGTTAGTGAAGACAGAAAGAGAGTTACGTTTCTTAAATTAGAAATGCGCGTGCACATTTTCTTTACCTCTCACAGTTTGACTTCAGCAACTAGAGCACTTTTTTCTTAATTCAAAGTATATCACACTGTCAGCGTCATCTCAAGAGCAAACCAGTAGTTGGATTCGTTTAGCAGCTATCGATGTACAAACGCTATGAACATTTTATTATAATTTGAGGACAAACGAGGCATCGGAGCCTTTTGTTGACTACCGGCTCCCATAACATCCACATGGAAGTAATACTAACGCATTTCCCTCCTTTCTCTTTCCCCCTCCATGGGCTGCCGGAAACTCACACACAGCGCAAAAAGCTAAAGCACAGATTTCACTTCACGGCAATACCGTGGGAGTAAGAGGTACCTCCTCGGTCGTACTGGCGCAATAAGGCTTCAATGCAGCATGGAACCACCTCTTACTAAAACGTTAGAACTTGGTAGAACAATGACATGATCCTCAAAAAATATACTTAAGTGGTAGACGCTTGATTAAATAATATGCACTTAAACATATTTTAATCAGATAATTAAAATTAACGTCGAAAGTGACTATCAGATATCATTAAGTGCACAAATAGATTAGATTATAAAGATATTATTATGATTGTGATGGATCCGTATAGTAGGTACATACGACAGAAATCGATTTTTTTTTTGAGGGCAAACAAGAGTACGATCTATATTCATGAGTACCGTCGCCCACTGCTCGTTTGTCCCGTCCTCCCCCCTCCATACATATTTATAAAAAAATATAAAAATACTATACCTTAAAAATAATATATTTGTCAACTCATTAGTTTAGCTCTTATAGATCACGAAGCTTAAGAAAAGACAAGCAAATATTTTTGTACGGAATCTCCTGTGTGTGAGCCTGACTCACACTTGGTATTTACACTCATCTTCGTCTCAACAGGGCCATACAGAGATGGTTATGTCGAAGGAGAACCGACTAGAAACTGAAAACCGCGTGTTTTCAGTTTCAGTAGTCTTATTGAATGGGCCCTAGATAAGGATGACCGCCTCCTCAGACTATGACCACCGGTTTTCCATAGACGGTCTCGCTAGAGAGGCTAGCGCAAAGTACGTCACGCCACCCTCTAACCTTAGACGGGGCACGACTTTGTCTAGATTACATTAATTTTTAGAGATAAACAAGCAACACCATCGAGACTTGGCTACTTTTTTTACTGACTGTTTTTGATGGGATTTCACTCCTTTTTGTAGAAACATACATACACACACCCAAACACGCACAAACACAGACACACACATGCACACACAAACACACATACACACAAATATACGCACGCACGAACATAAGCGTAATGCCTACATTTGGAAAAAAATCAAGTATCCTAGTTTTTATAGTTTTCCCTTTATGTGGCCATTAAACCCTAACGTTGTACCAAATTTCAGCCCTTTGAGGGAAGTACTAATTATATGATGATGATCGTGAGTGTGTGTAATAAATGTGAAACTTTGCTTTCGCTTAACTTCGGAACTAAATGATCTAAATACTTGAAATTTTGGATTTTAAGTATGTGATCATAAATTACTGGATGACGGATTTCTGCCTTCTGGTCTTATCCGGAGATCCTCAAACGGGGTCCTCAAAATGCGGCGAAATGGTTCCAGTAAAGGATGGTACGGCAGTGCTTGCTTCGCGCTCGACTTGGCGGGGGCACTGCCGTGCCCCAGATTATTTGAACACAGCCAACATTACTGCAGAACCCTAAGTGTTGCAGCTGTTTGTGAGGCGTCGGATATCACAGCCATCTCGGTGACTGTATGTTTGCCTCTATACTATAAAAAAAACTAATTTTTTTTTGTTTTTATTCCCTTATTTTTCCACTACAACCCGCTACTCTGCTATATCATAGCTTCATATATAGGTTCTTATAACCTTCGTCGATAAGTGAGTTATCTAATACCGAAAGAATTTTGCCGATCATGCGTGTAATTCCGGAGATTAGCGCGTTCTACCAAGCAAACAGACTATATAATTTTACTATAGAGGTAAGTAAGAAGTGTGTACAGTATGTTAAAAAAATGTGTAAGTAGTAAAATTTTTTTCGACTCCCAAAGGAAAATGTAAAAAAATATATAAAAAGAAAACGATTACGAAGTTGTATCCTTAGTACGACCTATTTATTTATTGTCACGAGAGTATTTAATCCGATAGATATCAGATAAGGTTTATGAACTACAATTTACAAATGCTTGATATCTTTTATCATTGATTAATTTTATTACCAATATCGATCGCTTAACACCGTCTAGTATATTTATAAGATAGGAACCAACAGCGCTTTGTGCTACGAATTTTAAAATGTTAATCAAATTACTGTTTTTACCTTTATTTTTTACTGTAGTGTCATGTGAGAAGTTCCGATTCGATAACTATACTCTGTATAGAGTTACGCCGGAAAATGCACAGCAAATGGAGTTGCTACAGAAGATTCAAGATACAGAGCCGCGATACGATTTCTGGACGGACCCCGCGCCGTATGCGGATTTCGTGTCGGTGATGTCGAGTCCTCAAGATAGAAACGATTTTGAAAATTTTCTAAATCAAAACGAAATTAAATTCTCTATCACTATGAAAAATATTCAAGAGTAAGTATTGCATTTTTCTACATACACAATTACGCTTGAAAGACAATTGTATATTATGTTTTTATATTGAATTCTGAGCACTTCGAGACGCAACTTATTCTGAAAAGGTAACACATTCGAATCCGTTTAGTTCCCTAGCATGACAAAACTAAAATAGCGTAGGTATTATTGAAGGGAAGGGAGTGTAGTTTCCCATAACCTATATGTGTAGTTTGTTTCATACAAAATGTGTGCAGGCACCCGCAAATAACTTATATTTGCGGGTGCCTGTCTACTCAAATGAGTTGATTAGTTCTTATAGACCACAAAGCCTAAGGAAAGATATGTAAGTGTTTGTTTGTGTGAGATAACTATACCTCTCGTTGGTACGGAACCCTCGATGTGTGAGTCCGACACGAACTTCGTCGGTTATATTTTTAATTATATTACTGTGTTTAAATGCCTGAGTGCGACTTGTAATTCAATCCATTCAATTGAAGCGAAATCTGTATTTACAAAGATTTATTTTTATTTAATGATGTAACGCCATAAAACTATGTAACATATTTTGTTGCCCTAATGTGAGTGATGTGAGTGCCTCTTGTGACGTCAGAAGGAATCTATTTTAGTAAGCGCAACGTATCTACGGTTGTATATAACCTACACCTGTAGAGTGTAGACGCCTGCATAAGCAAATAATATTGGCGTGTGCGTTACCCTATCAGCCCGCCATCAACTCTCCCTTTTGTAAAAGTACTAGTTCAGTAATTGTTACAAGGTTTTGTAAAAGTAGTGCAATTTTGTAAAAGTCATACAATTTTGTAAAAGTAACACACTTGTAAAAATAACACAATTTTTAGAGCAATCGATAAAGAAAGAGTAGCCACCTATACAAGAAGCAGTGTTTCTATGCAATGGAATGCCTATTACACCTTGGATCACATTTACGCTTGGCTCGACGATTTGGCCGCCACCTACCCTAATGTCGTTACAATCATAATCGGAGGACATTCTTTCGAAGGCAGAGAGATAAAAGGAATCAAAATATCCCACCGGTCCGGGAGGAGAGCGGTGTTCATCGAAGGTGGAATACATTCTAGGGAATGGATATCACCTTCTGCAACTTGTTACATTATAAACGAACTCCTGACCAGTCCTTACTTTGAAACAAGAGCGGCGGCAAATGAATTCGACTGGTACGTCTTCCCGGTGACAAACCCTGATGGATACGTCTGGACCCATGAACAGGTAATCTATTTACATTTTTACAGTAAGTATTATAGAAGGGCTCTTACTGCCTCGTGGTCTAGTGGTAAGCGTGTTCAACCACAGACGTGAGGTCCTGGGTTCGAATCCCGGGTTATTTTTCAATTTCTAATAACAGTCCGGAGTCAAGAAGTTGGCGGTGATACACCCCGTGCCTCGGAGAGCACATTTAGCCGTCGGTTCTGCGCCTGATTTCTCACCGGTCGTGTCGGATTGCCGTTCCATCGGAATATGAGTGAGGGAATAGAGAGTGCACTTGTGTCTGCGCGCACACTTGTGCACTTGTGTATAACATGTCCTGCGCATCCGGCTCGTCTCTATAGAGACGGCCGCCGTAGCCGAAATCGGCTAGGAGGACATTATTATAGAATATAGAAGGGCAAGCGAGCAGTCGGGGACATTTTCATGACTACCGACGCACATAGACATATATACAGATACGTTTCCCTTCTTACTCCTCTTTCCTTCATGGGATACCATATGAAATACGACAGCACAGTTGTCACTTTACGCCAGAATCGTGTAAGCGAAAGTTACCTCCCTGGTCGTGCCGACCCACTTCGAAGGCAATGCAGCTTGGCACCACCTCCTACATACTTAAAACCTTTTTATGATTACCGACGCTGATAGACTTCGTATAATTGTTATGAAAACCTATTCTTTTTTTTGTTTCTTCGCTCCTCGTGTCAAATGGAGCAACAGGAATCACCATCATCTCGTAGACCCGACTGCTCATTGGCCCCTATACTATAAAAAACAGGCATGCAACATGACTGTCACTTTGAGGCTGTACCACCACTTCTTACATTCACTGCTTCTACATACCAGACCCACTTATTATGTAAGTTGTTAGATGCCACCCTTCCAGGATTTGTAAGGATTTTCTTGAGTTAAGGTTAAGTAGGTAAGCCTAAAGCGTCTCCACATAAAACTTGTTTTTCTTTCACGCTATAAACATGAACACTGGCATGGAAAAATCGGTAATGTAATCAATCATTCAATCGGCGAATGTAATCAATCATTCTAGCTGCAATAGTTTTTAATTCTAATAAAGCATCGTCATAATATAGTACTCGTAATTGCTATTTAAAGTTTTTTTGACTATTATGTCTACAAAACATGGACAAATCGATTATTTTGGGCACATTTAATTTTTTTACGTATAATTTTACGTAGCTTATCAGAGTTGTTTAATTTTCAGTTCAGGATGTGGCGCAAAAACAGACGTCCATTTGGTTCAAATGTTGGAGTCGATTTGAACAGAAATTTTAACAACAACTGGTTGGGTGAGTAGACTGTCTATATAACCTTTATAAGTTATGTACAACACATAGTGTATACGTGGTTAATTGTAAAACACCAGCAAATTCTCACATAGATAAGTAGCATCTTTAAGAACAATATTTGTTCCACGAATTTTCATAACCTTTTTTATTTTTTCAAACAAAAATAAATGTGAAGTTTTCGTCCGAACGTTATAAGTGCATCACCAACGCAACATAAAGCAACAAACCCATGCACAGCTGTCGCGGCAGGCGACCACGCGGAACTTACAAATGTCACCACAGTAGATTATTAACTTAAAAATCATTTGAAATAAATTTATTGAGTTATATCAAAAGTCGTAAAACAAAATATGATGTTGTTGAAGGTGCCAGGTATCTGAAAGGTAAGGTATATAAGGTGGGTATATCTGTAAAATACCAGAAGGTGTTTTACACATAAACATATATTTATATCAGTTTTCATTGCGTAAATCAAAATCACTCTTATACCAGTTCTGTGAAATATTATTTACTAACCGTGCGCCGCGGTTTCCCCTCCATAAAATATAGGTATTCCGAAGGAAACAGAAAAAATCTAAAAGCGTGTTCTCTTATTGATTTATAATATAAATAAGTCGTTTTATTCCCCCATCCAATAACAAAATATATACCAAAATGCTATAAAATAGGGTGTGACCATTTTATTTTTATATTATCATATTGCAGTTGCTGGTGCCAGCATCAATCCTGCATCCGACACATACGCAGGCCCCGGGCCCTTCTCCGAGCCAGAGACAAGGTCTTTGTCGACATTCATCGTCTCTATTGGCGATAAGATTGACTTGTACTTATCATTCCATTCGTTCAGCGAACTTCTTCTCATGCCATTCGGAAATACAACGAATCATTATGGGAACTATTATGAGGCTGTGAGTATTTTAAATTAAATTTTGACGTGATAACGTCTAATAAATCGAGGAACGCTAGCCGGTGGCCCATTTGGAGATGTGGCAATAAAAGGCGACACATCTGCATATGTAAATGTTAATGCGCGTCAGCTGTCATGAAAATGGCACCGACTGCTCGCTTGCCCTTTAAAAAAATATATATATATGTAGGTTTGTTCTTTATATTGACTGGATAATACAAGAATCAAATCCAACAGCGACATTTTGAAAATTTATAAAATTTCAGATAAACATCGGTCGGCGGGCTATGGGTGCGCTGTCCGTGAGGTACGGCACTCAGTATCGTACGGGAAACATTGCGGAAGCTATATGTGAGTAAAACATACACATATATATACGTTTCAGTAGATAGTTTTGTTTTTTTTATAGCAGTCTCTCCCTGTGGACTGTTCGGCTGCCTTTGAACATTCCTTACTACGTCATCGGAACCATGCAATGGGGTAAGGTTCCCAACCTGACTCTTGGTCTCAAATCCCAATGCTCCAATGGAGCACCTTGCGCCGGTTGTCCTAAACCGGCGTCTGCTGAGTCAGAGGGACGGGTGGAAGACCTTCTAACTGCTGCTCTTAGTCTAGCCTCTAGCCTGTATTTTTTTTTTTTATGGTATAGGAGGGCAAACGAGCAGTCGGAGCCATTTTCATGACTACCGACGCCCACAAACATCCGCTTAGAGGCTATACACATGCGCTGCCCTCCTTTCTCCTCCCACCTCCATAGGCTACCGGCTACTTACACACCGCACGAAACGCGACAGCACAGCTGTCACTTTACGCCGGTCCACAGTGTGTAATTTTGGCTTAGTTGCGGCCATGTATCTTTTGTGTTCATTCAAAAGAGTTTATAATGTTAATCAACTGGTAAAAATTCCGACTGTAAAATTATGTGTACTTTTAGAGGAATATTTTTTTTTGTATCAGGTCATTGACCTTAAAAGAAACTTATTTATTTTTTTTTTGCAAAAATTGAACTGCTTTTCATTTAAATTGTGTTTTAACTAATGCAACGTGAGAGTATCTATTCATGTATTAAATTTAAGAACTGTAGCTTTATTACTTTATAAGTAATTAATGTTTTTTTTATTTTCACTTTTTATTAATTTATAATTTACCCCTGTTATTGTCGCATTTTATTCCTTATAATAAATATGTACAATGTTGTTATATATTATTTCCTAAAAAATTACACACAACAAATGAAGGGGTAGCGAGAAAACCGTTTCAAGTATTTCAGAAATTTCTATGGAAATAGGGTTGTCTAAATTAAAAAACGAAATAAGGATAATGACTTCTTAAATAAGACATTGTAATATTTTTGTTTTTAACGGATTGTATCGATTACTACAAGTACTTTTAATAACTTATGACATCAGGACACCCGTGGTTGCAGTAAAGTTTCTGAAACATCGGCATTGTAAAATACTGAAATAAACCGCGATAACATCCTATAAAATAGTTTTATTGGAACAAAATAGTAGTAATTATACGGTTTCGATATCATTATCATCGCAATATATTCATGTTTCGTCTGATGTTAATATTATGTTGGTTTCGTGATTATCGTCCGTATCACATTCATATCCATCATTAGTGCTATAAACCAAAAATTTTTGCAGTGGCGGGTCATCGTGAGTAAGTACATTATCCATCAATGGTTTTAAAAGGTGTAATACTTTTCCGGAATTATACGACGTTTCCTTTTGATTTGCCTATTCTCAAATGACATAGTCGATAAAAGAGGGTCAGAAGACTCTAAAGCTCGATGAAACAGATCAATAACAGTTGTTTGGCGGTTGAATTTTAGGAATCACACTGAACGCCATTTTGTTAACGGTATGTCGCAGAAAATAGACGTTTAAATTAGAATTAAAGTACCTACGATACCGTTTTAGAGTTATTAGCAAATACTTAATAAAATATGCGTGTTACTTTTTTTTAAATTTATAAATCTATATACATTAATGATACTGTATTAATTCGTTTTATAGAACGCATTCACGTTTCTGTGTAGGTAACTTATAAAAAACGATAATTGTTTTTCCGATAGTTGCACAACGTTATTTATGAATCACAAAAAACGAACAACATTGCTCCTATCAATTTAGTCTCTGAAATTAAAAACGGAATATAGGTATAATATAGTAAATAGGTCATTCGCAAAACCCTGTATCTATCATTAGCAAAATGTAGTATAGGGTAATTGAAGCTCAGAATAAACTGATTTGATAATTTAAAGTTAATGGAAATATTTGTGACAACCCTAGACGAAAATTGAAAAAATCATATCTCTTCACCCCTTCATTTTTATGAGCTGATATTTTTTTATTAAAATGCGTTATTATAACGTTAATAACTTCTAATTAAAAGAAAATGCGATAACTTAAAAACTATCCCAAAAAAAAACATTTTCATTTTTGGCAAAAACTTTAATTTTGTCTAAATTAAGCGTGGTTTTTAGGTAATTTTTAACACGTTTAATAGATAAACACCTCATTTATGAGAAGACATTTTATTTATTCGTAAATAAAGTTCCTGAAAAAAGATATGGCACTTTTATGGTTTCTATGGGTTTTTCACGATAATCGCAATAACTTCAAAAGTAGTTTAAAAAAATCTTTCGGTGTTTTTCTCTAACCTTTAAAATATTAACAGCTATTGAATGAACACATAAACTATACATGACCGCAACTAAGCCAAAATTACACACGTCTCGTGTAAGCGAGAGGTACCTCCCCGGTCGTGCCGGCCCAATTCGACTGCATGCAAGCATGCAGTGTGGCACTACCTCTTACAAAGCCTGAGAAATGAGCCCAAGTATGAGTAGCCCTGTCCAACATAGCCTTGGGGACTAAAGAGTCACACACCATAACAAGGTGGCAGCTTCTTTGGGAGATGGAGTGTCCCCTAGCTGAGCTGGTCTTAGTCTTACTTCTCGCCCCAAGGCTGTACGGTATGGGTGGCTCTATCTAGCATGGCCTTGAGCATCACAGAGGCATGCAAGTTTTCTACTACGACAAGGTGGCAGCATATTTGGGGCTCCCCCTTACCTGCTAACAATTACTCACTAAGAAGAAGTATAGTATACTAAGTATCGAATATAAAAGTTCGGTATCGAAAAAAGTATCAATGCCTACTTTGTGGTTTCAATTATTTCGTTTCCATATTTATAATTTTACATTTACAGATCAAGCAACCGGAGGTAGTGTTGATTGGGTCAAAGAACACCTGAAGGTCCCTCTCGTCTATTGCTACGAGCTACGCGACAAAGGTCAATTCGGATTTCTACTGCCCGTAGAGCAGATTCTACCAAATAATCTGGAAACTATGGATTCAATTTTGGAAATGTTACATCAGGCAAAACGCTTTGGGCTCATGAGTAACGGATACAGCTTGATGTCCTCCATTTCGTTAGTCTCTATTTCCGTTTTATATACATTATTGCGTTTCTAAGACAGATTAAATTTGTATATATTTATATAAGAAAATAAATAGGTATATATTATAATGATGTATTTGCATTATAATATCGTTTATATTTCACAATAATTAACATTTTCAGTAAGCTTTAGACACCATTTGTTTATGAAATAAACTTTCACTGTATTAAAAAGATTCGTTCAGGTTGAAATCAAAAAATAGTTTAAGATTTTAAGTGTACGTTGCAAAATAAAATTTAAGTTTAACTATACATATGACTGACTGTCCCTGATTTTTATCTAGGCCATAAAATATTGCTAGTCAATACAATCAGTAGCCACCCAAAGTATTTTACAATTACCATTTGATTTAGACTGAAAGAAAATGGCGGTGATGGAGGCTATATGAAAAAAATTACTAGCGATCAGGTATTAAATCCTCGTATTAAAGTGCTAAACGTATTTTATACATTAGAACCTCTTAAATATTCAAATAAACGTAAAATAACATTCCATCAAATTTCATTTTCATTTTATACCTATAAAACACAACATTTCTTTGTTATTATTAAGCTCAAAAAATAGTCACCTTATTCTCTTTTTAATATTCTTCGTGTAATACTTAATATCAAAAATCTTGATGGTATTTCATGAGAGAAAATTCAATTTAAAGATTGCCATCTTTCTGTTAGAGGCTTTTATATTACCAGTTCAACAAATGTATTAAAGATATAATAGAAACTACTTTCCGATTAAAACAGTGAGGTTGTATTGACTGAAACTGTATAACATGTGAAGATTTAGCCTCTGGCCATTACGTTATATGAGAGCGGTCAGACGAATGGATAGGATTATGCAAGTTGAACCATTTTTATTTCGGCACAAAATCTGTATGGTTGAGATGTGTTAATGAAAAATATGGAAGAGTCAATGTGTACAGAAAATAAGACTGTGAGTTTTTATGACTGAAATATGAAACTGAGCACGCCAATCGAAAAAGAGTAAATGGACAAAAATATAAATATGTCTACCTAAAGAGGAATAACACGGAAATCGTGTTAGCAAAATAGGGTTTTCACCTTGATGAATTGACGTTTGTTTATTTATCAAAGTATCCAGGTATTTTTACTGGTTACTGAAACACGATTCTTAATTTCTCTGTTTTTTTACACGGATGGACGAGGACATTATATTTAGATCACTGCAGATGCCTACAATCACTGAACTGTTGGACTTCCCACAGCACGCCACTGGCATCGATCTTCGGCTAACCTTTCCCACTTCCTGCCCACAGCTTTGCAATAGGCTGATGGTGATAATGATGATGATAAGAAACAGGGCTCAAGAAGTTGTACATTCAGTATTCATTTACATTTAAATCGTATTATATATGTATTTAATCTAATATAACACTGGCTCTCTAACATAACAGGGGCTGGCTTGGAATTTCTATGATTTTAAAGAAATACTTCAATTCAATCTGGTTAAAGTTAAGTCCTAAAAGTTTAATTTTTGTGATATTTAAAGTAACTCTGGATACCTTCCGTGGACGCTTCTAGAGGCTGTATCGCAGCAGCTTTCACTTGTTTTAGCTTTCGCTCCGACAATGAACATATTGTAACGTATAGCAGAGGAATAGAACCTCCATGGCCAAGTACAAATGGAACCACTGAAATTGTTATATTTTTTATTAAAAAATATAACAATTCAAATTTTAAACTTTTCAAGAACAATTCGGAGACGTCTGTTTGACAGAGAAAAATATAGATTCATTCCGATACGGGGTCTGGGGACAGAACCTCTCCGGATATAACTAAGTAATTGTGAATGGAGAATATGTTTTAATTAGGTTAATTATAATTTAACGAGAATGTATATTAGTTAAATGGGTAAAATATACAACTAAATAAATGATATAATTATCCAAGAGTTTTCATTGAATAGTAATGGTCAGCCAGATGGCAGAGCTCTAGATTAGGCAGTAGTAGTCTAGTGATATAGGTGATACCGCTGCAAGAATAAGCTACGCCCTGAGAAGTTATTTGCAGCGGTGTTATAATATGATTATTGTTTCATTGGCACATAAAGCATGCTACAGATGCACGTCTAGTGTTCGAGTTATCGCGATCAGCTCTTTGAGGCGGATGCTCCGGGCTCCAGGACTGCGCACGGAGTCCTCACAACTTTCACTTACGCTTAATAAATAAATAACTTTGGGATATTAGTATGACTTTCATATCAATTTAAGGAGGAAAAATGTTTATGATTGTGTGTGTGATGATATAATGTTTATTAATATATGATAGAAATTTTTAAAATTAAACCTCATGTTGATAATATTTAATTAGTACAGTTTTCTGTATGTTTATAGTTATAAATAACTAGTGTACGTCCGCAACTTCGTTTATGTGAATCCGTTTTCTACCGCAGTCAGTTAAAAAGTAGTCTATAGCCTTCCTCGCTTAGTGGACTAACTAATACTGAAATAAATAATCAAATCGGATCAGTATTTCCAGACAATAGCGCGTTCAAACAAACAAACTCTTCTGCTTTATATTATTAGTATATAAATTACCAGCGATCATGCTTTATTTAATGTTTTTAGGGTTCATGAACACGATTAAGATTAAGATTTTATGGTTCAGTACCTCAAAGAGAAAAAAACTAAACCCTTATAGGATAATTTTGTTATCCGTCTGTCTGTCTGTCTGTACGTCTGTCAAGACCTTTTTCTCGAAAATTCGTAAAGGGATTTAGCTGAAGTTATGTCAAATGGTGGGGTCTATAACGTCTTGATGCCTTGAAAAAAATATGCTTCTAAGTTAACGCAATAAAAAGTTATAGCCATTTATGCACAAATTTTGTATGAAAACTTACTTTACCTTATGCACTTTTTCTAAAACCTATAGGGCACTTCCCGTTGACCTATAATTGGGAAATTTAACAAGAAGTAAGAACTTACAACATACATATAAGAATAAATCTGAAAACTACAAAACTATATGTATATCACTGGAAAAATCATTACCAACTTATACCTGTAGTTCGTTTCTTAATAAATATTGGTCAAGTTCTTTTTTTGCTTGTGTGGTTCACCTCAACTCTCACGGAGACACCTATGCCTATGATTGGTACGGAACCCTCGGTATGTGAGCCCGACTCGCACTGGGTCGGTTTTTTATATAGTATAGGGCGGCAAGCCAACAATCGGAGCCATTTCCATGACTATCGACGCCCATAGATATCCGCATAAACGTTGTACATGCACTACCTCTTGTGACAAAAGTGTGTTATCTATAACTTACACGAAACAGAAAGTTCCAATTCATTTGTACAAACTACAGCCGTGATTTTCACTGTAAACAAATATTAATAAAAGCCACTGACACTTTATTAATTAAGACTAAAATAATTTTTGGTCCAAAATGTTCTCCCAGCAGAGCACTCAGCGATAATGGATATGGAAGGAATTAATTATTTTCACCGTGTCCAGTTACTCTAGGATGTGTCGCGTGTTTAATCTATGTACCTTATCACCTTTCAGTAAGGTCGAGTTTCGTTAGTTTTCCCTCTACCTTACTATTGTTAGCTTTATCATGTAGAAAGGTTTCTTTTTCAGACTTATGTTGCTGTGCTTGTAAAATTTGATTTTATTATGCATTGTGCATTCTCGACGTCTACGTATAGGTACGTTAGAAATGAAAGAGGTTAAACATTTTAATGTGAAGACTAAAAGTTACCTAATTTTTGAAGTTAAACAAAAAAATACGCGCCTTGGACATGCGGAGTAAGCTGGCGATGGCGAGAGCGTTATCAAAATCACACATCGGGCGAGGCCAATGGAAACTTTCATTCAAATTCAAAATTCTAATTCGATTTAAGTGAAGCTTTTTTTGTATTTAAAAAAAACATATGACATATTGTTATGTATGTAATGAATGTGTGTATTAAATCAATAATTAAGTTTTACTTCAGTTGTGTGGTCTAAAGCACACACTTTTTTTGTATAAGTGCAATGACACTAAGTCCGGTCGTTCTCACTATATGTGAGAGTTGTTTCTCCTCGGATGCAGCCGGCGTTCATCATTCTATTAAGAGGGTATTCTAGTAAGAGGTAGTGCCACACTGCATGCTTGCATGCAGCTGAATTGGGCCGGCACGACCGGGGAGGTACCTCTCGCTTACACGAGACCGGCGTGATGTAACACCTGTGTTGTCGCGTTTCGTGCGGTGTGTAAGCGGTGGTGACCTATAGAAGTGGAAGGAGAAAGGAGGGCAGCGCATCTGTGTAGTTTCTATATGGATGTCTATGGGCGGGTAGTCATGAAAATGCCTCCGACTGCTCGTTTGCCCCCCATACCATAAAAAAAAAATATGTTATAGCGTCGATAAAACTTGTTTCCACTTTTATGCAAATCCTTGAAATATGTCACGTAGCATTTACACACAAAATATTTATCAAATTTTATCATAATGAAAACTGAATAAGTAACTGGAACGAACTGGAATAATCCAGTTACTTATCGAGTTTCCACGGTAGTGCACATTCGGACGCAAGTTTCGACATGCAAGCGAACCGTGACCCTTTCGGTGGTTTCCAATAAATTTGCCCCCGTGTATACCTTACATATTTTACTATTGCTTTGTTTGAAGTTAAACGTACCAAACACTCGTTCGCAGTCCAATGTCTTTTTTCAATATTGGAATTTATTTTATTGTGTGTTGGTTTTTTGATGGAAAAAATCCATTCATTGGAATATTTGCTCGCACAACAAAAAGGTTTACGCTATCGTTATGGATCTAGCTAAATTTTATTTCGAAGTAACTTTATATTGCATTGTTATTGCGTTTCGTTTTATGTGTTACGTTGATTGAACGTTATTATAACTTATTGCTTTTTATTTATAAATATATTTTTTAAATTAAAATAAAATAATAAAAACTGTGTATTTGTTGTTGAAGAAACAATGCTTGCTTCCTTTAGTTTCATTAACATAATTATCTTTGTGTGAAAACAATGAAAAGATTACCCGAAACTAAATGACAGTATTAATAATTACTCATATACCCCCTTATTAGTAAACATAGAATAACTTTATCCAAGTAATAACCTAGTAATAAACTGACATGTGTTAAATTCCATATTAAAAAACACATAAAAAGTATTAAATTTGACAGATGTCAGTTTATTAGGTACTAGGTTATTACTTGGATAAAGTTATTCTATATTTATTAATAAGGGGGAAGATGTTTATTGTCCACGTCCTAGCCGCGGGTCCAAGCGGCGGAAGCAATTGTGGCGATGTTCAGTGCTGCTAGTGATAAATATAATATTGTTATCACTGTATAAATAAAATAAGTATGTAAGAATAATAAGGTAGATATGAGAATGATACCTACTTATGACAGGAAATTATTGTAGAAAATGTAACGTTGGTTCGTATACATATACATATTAAGGAATTTCTTAAAAATATTATAGCAATGTACCCTGGAATTACTCGGAATGTATAAAAGTTAAATTAACCAGTTTTTAAACTTTAGACTATGTCCGGTCCATAATTGTTTATTTGTACAATTGTTAAAAGCACTATATACATTGTAATAATAATCTGTCACTTTTCATCACGTCTTTGTAGCACACAACAGCACAAATTTTAACTGTCCCGATGAGTTTGTTTCGCCGGTTCATCTCATGCCTTGGTCTAGGGCTCTTAAACCAAAGGTAGATAGGTATAGTTAATAAAGAATTATGTAGGTATCTTATTTGATAAAATACTATCATTTCATTTCAATTAAAATAGTGCTATATTGTTTACCTTTATAATATTAATTATCGTAATTAATGGTATGGTTAACCATGTACCCTTACATCGCATGTTAGTCGATACGTTGATTTATTTTTATGTCCTCGAATTAACGGCATAAAGTTGCTTAATGTATTTTGTTTGGAGAATTATGAGAGTTGCAGTGTTTCGATAGTGTAATTTTATACTACGGTAATTAAAAAAAAACAACTTTAAAAACGATATCAGGTGGGTCTCAATGCATATTACATTGATGAATACCTAATCCTAGATCCACATTGAAACTATTCGTCAAAGGTCCGTTCATTTGAAGTGATTAGTGGTAGGCAGGTGTTTAGTGTTTAGTAAAAACTCAAGTTGTGTCCAATACTGTTTAGTTGTTGCGTTCAGTACAAATGATTAGAACGAAGTAAATTAAAGTCCTGAGACAGGCGAGTGAGGGGAAGAGCGGAAGAGCGGGACGGGTAGGGCGAGTGAAGGAAAAGGGCGCACGCGCGAGGCGAGTCTACTCGTAAAAAAATGTACACACTACTAACCAATCTGCTAAAAATCACTTTCACTAAATTGTTGTCGTTCACACCTGTACTAAAAACCTGCACTGGCAATAATCAAAGTGTAAACTACCCATTAGACACGAGCACGTCGTATAATATTTATACATCAAAATTGAAAACTAACGATCTTTAAAAACCTAATTGCGGGCCATTTTTAGTGCGCGCCTGTTTTTATTGTATAAAAAGCAAAAATGAGCAGATTTTCGATCACTACCAATCCTATCATCATTTTATTTACATACCAGCTGTTACTGATGTATGCAAAATTTCATTAAAATATACAATATAATACTTTCATTGATTAATCAGATAATCACTACGAAATTCTTTTATATAAAGATAGAGAATGTTGAATTGAATTTGTAATGATATATAAGGCCAATGTAAAACCATAGCACTGCCAGAAAACCCACAAACGGCGTCGTTGATTCTGTCCACGTACACAGTTATTTCGTATTTTCATAGCTCCGGATTTGAACACACTTTACTATGCACCCATGGCTTTCATGCATAAAACACACGTTTCCCAATTTCTTGTTATGTTGTGAGGCTTTCGTGTAAATGGAGGTGTGGAGAGACTTTAAAATGCAGGTTACTGCAGTTCTGGCAGGTACAATATCACAAATCACTCTTATACGATCAGTGGCTGACAACAGAAATGCTTAAGTTAGTAAGTCCCTGGTAGTTAAATGAAACTTAAAATATTATTAATTAATAATGAATGGATGTAAATTAATTATTATATAATACTAGCTTCCGCCCGCGGCTTCGCCCGCGTAGATTTCGGACTTCAAAAATGGTGTTGTTATTATTATACATAATCTAATATTATACTGAAATATATAATATATTAAATATATACTTATTGTATAAAACAATAAACCGCTTTGAGAATTGAATTTGTCGCCGCGCAATTTAGGCGCTTTAGATATTCCGTTTAAGTCAATCTTATCGTGATAATAACTTTTAATCTATTTGTCCAAATTACTTAGTGTAAAAGACAAAGTTTATCTACATTCAATACGTAAAGTGACAGATGTATCAATTCAGAAGAGTTCGATAAATATTCTAAAATGTGCATCGTTAAAAATATCCGATTTGATTGAATGTTTGGTTCACTATTTTGGTCATAGTGACTTACACATAAAAGATAGATTTATGCTGTCGCGGACTTTTATTTAGAACTATTTAAGATAAATAATCCTACAGTAATTATCTTTGTGTAACTCCAACGATTAGGGCAGCGCACGCCAATATTGCTCTCAGGGGGCTGATTTTTTTCCGACTTACTTGACAGTTATCGTTATATTATAACCAAATTACAAAAAATCCCTATAAATTTTAAATTATTATGTTATTCTGATGTAAAAGCTATATTACTGTGAAGTTTAATGAAAATCCGTTCAGTAGTTTTTGTGTGAAAGAGTAACAAACACACTCACAAACTTTCGTCTTTATAATATTAGTAGGATAGGATAATCAAAGGTTCCCTTGAGGTTTTAATTTTTGAGGAATATTTCTTGGTTGCATTGCTACGTGGACATTACACAGTTAATCCGTGCTTTATACACCAAGGAATATCGATAATTATTGATTACACAGAAGCAATAAATTCAAATCATATAGCCACAAACAGGCTCATCACCGTAACGGCGAAACCAAGTGTTGCTTAACTTTGCCGATCATTTACAGCTGAATAGCTGTACATGAAACACATTGAGTATAAAATGGAATCAGCTAAATAAACGAATCACGACTAAATGGAAGGTGAAAACAAAAAACAACATTAACTTTCTGCCGCTATCTCCGGGCCGATCAATTACATTCGTAATGAGAGCACTCCTTATCGATAATGGATCACTGTAGTGACGTCACTTTAGGTTGGCCACTCAATTAGTTTTTTTTGTAGGGGAGCAAACGAGATGTTGGAGCCATTTTCATGATTACCGACGCCCATAGACATCCGCATAGAGGCTATACAGATGCGCTGCCATCCTTTCTCCTCCCACCTCCATGGCCCACCTGCTACTTATACACCGCACGAAACACGATAGTAGGTAACTTTACGCCGGTATTATGTAAGCGAGAGGCATCTCCCCGGTCGTGCCGGCCCAATTCGGCTGCATGCAAGCATGTTGTGTGGCACTACCTAAATAGTTATTGGCTCTTTTTAATCATTTTTGAAAGAAGGAGGAGCTTCTGACATATTGTTATTATTGCAATTTATTTTTATATCATTAACATACATTTTCACACAATTATGTTGGTATGGTTGGTGGTTGGTAATGGTTGTGATGGTTATAATGATAATTACTCTCGTTTTATCTAAACCTCTCCTTCTCCATTTCATTCTCCTCTATTGGGCCAACTGACTCGTCAAGTTGCGTGTACACGTCAGCAGCGTGTGTGTCGTCCTAATACAATTAGCCTGCTAAGTAAAAATAGCAGAATTCCTAACCGTCTTAGACAACTGAAATAACCAAGTAGGTACTTGGTTAAAAAAACGTTAAAAATGTACATTTTATTTCATATATTTTTAAGAACATTCCTATTCAAACATTGGATCGTCGTTTTTTATATTTATAGTGGAAATATTAAAATAAAAAATATTTGAGCTATTTCGTAAAACTTTGAAATAACTGATGAATTTCACAATTTTTTGAAGAACGATAAACGAAAATCGTTTGTATTTTTTATTAAATTTTCATGGGAATGTTTGTTAAGTCTTGAAATTTATATTTGAATTGATCTCTTCGACCCAATCTATTTTTTTATTTTAGAGAAAATATTCAGTAAATAGTGACTTCTAATACCTATGGAGGTTTCATCGCCTTCCAAAGCCTGTCGATCGACTTAGAAACTGTACATATACCAAAAAGAGTGAAGCATTCCATTTATATCATACTAGCTGGGTTTGTCAGTTCACTTGCGTATTATCTATTCCAAGATCAAGATGGCAAGAAGCATTCATTTTTGTTCCGGGATGTTATTTCATATAGGTATCTATGTTTGTACTAAATTCAAATCCGTTCATTGGTCTTTGTGTGAAAGGTAAAACACTATATACAAAGCCTTTGTATTTGTACTTTTAGAATAAAATAGAATGTACTTTATTAATTACACTGTTACACTCTTTATATTACATACTTACTGATTATTCTAACGCACATTATACATTTAAAATGGTACAAAATAAACAAGAAAGTGGAGATTTATTGTGGTACAGGGAGGCAAACGAGCAGTCGGAGCTATTTTCATAAATTCCGACGCCGATAAACATCCTCATAGAGGCTACACACAAAAGCGTTGCCCTCCTTCCTCCCCCCACTTCCCTGGGCCACCGGATACTCACACACCGCATGAAACGCGACAGCGCAGTCACTTACGCCGGTCTCGTGTAAGCGAGAGGTACCTCCCCGGTTGTGCTGATCCAAATCGACTGCTTAGTGTGGCACTACCTCTTACAAAAAAATAATCTGAAACAAGCAAAAAAAAGTTGTCGATTGTTTAGCTAAAACGTACACGGCACGACCGTACAAATCCACAACTACCCGACAGCAATTCAAAGCGAATAAACATAGTTCAGTGCAATCAATCGTTTTCACCTCCAACGCCCCTCGATACATCGATATGTTCACATTTACACGATACTCCCAGCTCGCGATAATTACAAGGGTAACGTTTCGGTAACTTTATGCCGGTTACCCTTTTTATTTCCCCAGGGGTCACCGAACAGAAATAGAAATGTTATGTTGCCTTCAACGAGAACGATGGGTAACAAATCGGCTTACTTAGAATCAATATTGTTTTTTAAGTAAGAACTTAAGTGAGAAATCGGCTTACTTAGAATCAATATTGTGTTTTAAATAAGAACTTCTTTGATAACGTTAGGACAGTGAAATATATGAGCTTTACCTTAGCCACGTAGCACGGAAAAGTGAAGCCAGCACAGATACATTAATTTCAACTTAAAATTTCAAGTTTTTAACAGGTTTTCTATAGGTTTCACATTATTTTTCGGTACCGAACACTGCACAAACGTGCACAATTAATATTTGTCAACAGAAACCATATAACAAGAAACAGACAAAAAAACGAAAAACCGGCCTAGTGCGAGTTGGACGGACGGACAGACAGACACAACGAATCTATAAGAGTTCCGTTTTTTCCATTTGTAGTGCCATGCTATATTGCAGCCGACCAGGTATCTCTCGCTTACTCGATACCGGCGTAGAGTAACAGCTCTGTTGTTTTTTTTTTTTTTTACGGTATAGGGGGGCAAACGAGCAGTTGTAGCCATTTTTCACGACTACCGACGCCCATAGACATCTGCATAGAGAATATACATATGCGCTGCCCCCCTTTCTCCTCCCACCTCCATGGGCCACCGGCTACTTACACACCGCACGAAACGCTATAAACGAAATAAGAAACTATTGCCCTGCGCCCCGCGGTTTCACCCGCGTAAATTTCGATCCCGTGGAAAATAGAAAACCATCCCATCGCATCCCAAAGGAACATTTTTTCGTAATAAACACTATCCTATGTGTTAATCCAAGTTACCCTTTAGGTGTGTGCTAAATTTCATGAAAATCGGTTCAGCAGTTTTTGCTTGAAGGAGTAACAGACAAACAAACATACAAATTTTCGAATTTGTAATATGAAATAGGAGGAGGAGTATCTAGAGGAGATGGAGGAGGGAGGAGGAAAGAAGGCAACGCAACTGAATAACTGCTACGATGTTTATGGGCGTCGGTAAGCAGCTCCGACTGCTCGTTTGCTCTCCTATTCTATAAAAAAGCACGAGAGGATTTCATAAAAAGCTGAGACCTCAATTTGAGTCACAAGTACATAATTTGAGTTCCCACAGTTTAGACATTTAAATCGTAAGTATCGACATCAAATGGTAGAAATGCGTGATATTTAATTACGTCGCTGTGGGAATAAACAAGGCGATCATTAAGGTGCAGAGAAACATTCACTTTCAAACAATCATTTTAAATGAAATTGAGGGTTTTTATTGTAGATATATAAGAGGCCAAACGAGCAGTCGGAGCCAATTTCATGACTACTGACGCCCACAGACATCCGCATAGAGGCTATACAGATGCGTTGCCCCCCTTCTTCCTCCTCCTCCTTTATGGGCCACTCATGGCAGCGTGCTCCCGTCCATCCGCGAAAAGCGTCCATGCCCTATGTGCCACTGTATCATGCGGAATGTCATGGGTTTGGGATTGCGGTGCATCTATCACCAGGAACATGCCGGTTGAAGTAACAACTATTAATAAAACTATTTCATGTCGTTGTTAGTTGCTTGCACTGACTGCCTCGTGGTCTAGTGGAAAGCGTGTTCAACTACAGATCTGAATTCATGGGTTCGAATCCCGGGTCGGACCAAAAATTGCTATTGGGATTTTTAATAACAGTCCGGAGTCAGGAAGTTGGCGATTACAACTTACACCCCCGTGCATTAAAGAGTACGTTCAGCCGTCAGTCCGGCGCCTGATTTCTCTCCGGTCGTGTCGGACTGCCGTGGCATCGGAATATGAGAATATGGGAATAGATATTTATTATTATGTCCTGCACAGATGGCACGTCTAAATAGACGGCCGCCGATGCCAAAATCGGCTAAGACGACATTTAAAATTAGTTGCTTGTAATTATCTTGCAGTGTCGTGAAATCTTGATATACTTTATACGATCACTTATCTTCGCCTGTTCCGACTACTTAACTCGAAGTAAACGGCTAGTAATTATTAGCTAAATTTGATTATAATCAAATTATACATCACTAATAATAAAACAATATTTAAATATCGTAATTGTACCAAATAGGTCAAATATAATTCCCTTGACATTTGTGTATCGTTGACCCACCTGCTTCACCAAACTAGAAATGACATTTAATTAGGAAGTTAAGCATCCATAACATGTTTATTTGAAAATAACATCGCCATGGCATATTTTATCGACTAAGTGAATAATAATGACCCAATTATATTCACATTCCCGAATATTTGAACAGGCGGGTCATTATACGTCACAATAGAAAATGAAATCTTATGATGTGTGAAGATTTGAATGTGGTGTTCGAGTGAAAGTATGTTTACTATATCAAATATACAAAGCTATATTGTAATGCTTAATAAAAAACAAAACCTTAACAGAAAAAAAACCGACTTCCATACACCGCAGTAAAAAGTTTAAAATGTAAAATAAATTTAATAAAAAATTATAATCTATCCATATTATTTTGACAAATATGTTTGAAATTGATGATAGATTGGTGATAGATAAGGTGACCAAGGTAGATGACCAGTGAAGATTGGTGAATAGCTAGTGGTCAACTGGTCAAGTACAAGTCGTTCTAAAATTTCATCATAAAAATCTCAATAATAATAAAAAAAAAAATTATTTGTCATATTAAGATTATTATGATACATAATATTAGCAAGACTGTATTTACTTTTAAGTTTTTTTGTACTAAAGAGTTAAAGATGATAACGAGTTAAAAAAGCATTGCAAGTAAGCATGAATTTGCGTATTTTTACTGCGAGTCGCTTTATGTCGCGTTATCGTTTTTTTAATAGCAGCGGAAGATTCCGCTCCGAAATAATATTTATGCCACATCCATTTAGTGTTTTCATGGATCTAATGCGCGGCAACCTGCGAACAATAGCTTTTTATGTGGAAGTCGAATGTCTGACGTTTGTGACTGATGTCCATTTGGACTTTCATAATATTACCAGACCCATATATTTACTTGATCGTTTCTCTTCAAATCGAGATATTCATAGGAATATTGAGGGCTTGACTCGGACAATACTCGAGTAAAACAACAGGATCAAGAGAGAGGTTATATTAAAGAGAGAGATTAAGACTAGGTAATAAATAATTTGAAAAAATTATAAGTTATGAATATTGAATAAGCATGGCGTGTGTAAGGATCGATATGTGGTGTGAAAATGTATTGATGTTGTTAATAAGATTTTTTTTTGTTCAAAATACAAATCAAAGATCGTGGTATGGCATGCAATCACTGTATGTGTCCTTGAAAATATTTTATGAACAATACTTTACAAATATAATATTTAAGATACTACTAATAAAGCTAGCAAAATTAAAAAATAAACGTTTATCTACCAACATCCATAATTGTTTTTTTCGTTTTCAAGTGACCGTGGCCAGTGAATAGAACGCCCATTAATATCTGCACGACTAATTGTTATATAGTTGAACTAGTTGATGATCACTTTTCAGGCGCTACCAGGGGAGGAGGGGTACCACCTGGTCGCGCCAATTGGGCTGCAATTCAGCGACGGCACTACTTTTTACAAAAAATTATAAGCTAACGCTAGCTAGCTATTGTAATGCCAGATATATCGCTGTAATCTCTTAATAACATGGTGTTCCATGGAGGTGGGAGCAGAAAGGAGAGCATGTGTATAGCCTTTTTGCGGATGTCCATGAGAGTCATTAATCATGAAGTTGGCTCCGACTGCTTGTTTGCCTCCTATACCATAAAAAAACACAATGAATGTGTATGCTTAGCTTCGTGGTCTAGTGAAAAAGCATGTTCAACCATAAACGTACCGGGTTCGAATCTCCGATCGGACCAAAAAGTGGTTTTGGGATCTTTCAATTTGCAATAACGTTGTTGTTGGTGATGGGCAAACACTTGTACCTACACTGTTACATGTTCTACGTAGATGGCTGTCCCTATAGAGACTTGCTTGAATATTTACAAACAAGAAAGCACGCATTTCGCCAAAACATGTAGTGCACTAGTAGTAATATCCTTGTAATTGAACTAAGTCTTACCTAAAACGGGTTTCGAATTACGTCAAGTGTTTCTAGGTTAACCAAAACGCCAATATTTAATTAAATGGCCGGCGAGATATCGTGCCCGCAGCGTTTGTAAGCAAAATTACTAGTTTCTGGTTACTGTACAAGCAAATTTCACGTTTAAGCTGCATTCAAGAGGCTGGATCTTCGCATGCGTGTGTCTCGGGCCACTGATCTTCGATTGGATACTCCTGTATCTCGAGAAACAGTGATCGTGTTACGAACTCAGGTGTATTGTAACATGACTGAAGGTTTCAGAGGTAGCTATGATTGTTCAATGTGTTCTTTTAGGAATAAACAAAAGGATATGTTTTGGAGTGTTTAATGAACAATTTTTACCACATAATATATTTTGATGAAATAATTTTTACGACCTATTCTTAGCCTCGCTGAATAGAAAAAAAATATCTAGATATGTTAGTATTATGAAACCTATTTTCTTTCATGTTTTATTAATATATTTTTTTTCCAATCAACTACCTCCATATTAATATATTCTATACTAGCTTCCGCCCGCGGCTTCGCCCGCGTGGATTTCGGACTTCAAAAATTATTCAAAATTTTCATGATTCATGATTTCATGATTCATGACCTAGGCGGGACTCGAACGCCGCCTATCCGATCTCTGTACGAGTGCGCAGGCTAGACGTCGAATATAAAGGTTACTTTTATAAGATACATTTGGAATTAATGGAAGTCAAAAGACCGGGATGGTTGGCGAAGTTTGGGGGAGGCCTTTGCCCAGCAGTGGGACAACATAGGCTGAACAAAAAAAAAAAATTGGAATTAAAATGAACAGTCATATGAATACAGGGTACCTATTAAATTTTGCAGCTACGTTATCCTACTTCACTCAAGCCCCTCTTAGCCATAGCATTATTAAAAATCAGTGCTAATTTAAAGCCTTTTACGAACTAATTAGGCAAATGGAACTTTGCTTACTTAAACATCATCATTTAGTAAGATTCAGTCAATGAAATTAACAGTATCATTTTTATTTGTGCAGGCAATATTATTAAGTTATCGAATAATTAAAAAAAAAATTGTTTGGCCTTATCTGTTCTATTAATATCACTTAACAGGAAAACAGTACTTGCTTCATAAAGTAGTAATATGTGTATGTCAGATAGTAAGAGTAGACATAAAAATTGAATTTAAATTATACTACAATATCTATAATTGAAACAATTTTTTATTTTCTCTATTTATTCCATAACTGGACTACTTGAAGACCTAAAATTTAAGCTGTTTGATAAAGATCCTGGATAAAGCTGATGTCTTATACTACATATTACTATTGTGTATATATAATATGTACATATGTACTTGTAAAAGTAGCAGTTTATAGCACTTGCGAATGGAAGACCATATACCCGGCTGATTTGATTGATTCTAGATAAGGAACATCAAATATATGATCTATCAATACGGTTTACTTCGGGATAAAGATATGGTTAAAACAATATTATTTTATGTTCACGATAAACATTTGATGTTGAATAAAATTCATTGGATATAAGGGACTGGTATTTTATTTTGCGAATAGTTTTTTTTTTATAGGAAAGCAAACGAACAGTCGGAGCCATTTTTGTGATTACCGACGCTCATCCACATCCATATAGAGGCTATATAGGTGCACTGCCCTCCTTTCTGTTCTCACCTCCATGGGCCACCGGCTACTTATACACCTCACGAAACGCGACAGCTCAGCTGTCTTTTTACGCCGGTCTCGTTGTATTTTATTTTGTGAAAAGTTATTGATTCCTATTCTTACTTGGATGTAATTTAAATGTTGGTATGATTGAATTAACTCAAAAAATAATATATTGCTTATGTTTGTTTCAAAATATATTTGTCTCATCATCGGTAGTTTACAACAAAGTATACGAAATAAGAATATTAGATTATAAGGTAGATATAGAAAATATTTCTAGGGAGGAAAATTTGAATATTAATAAAACATGAAGGGAAATAGATTCCATGATACTAACATAATATCTAGATTTTTTCAACAATTCTTTAGCATATTATTATTATAATGTGTAACATAACATGACATTATGTGTGTCATTGTACAACATGAAATGTAGCCAATGAATCATGTAGCGAACTCGCTACTTCCGTAGGTAGGGCAGTTACAAAATGGACGATATGAAAGACTTTCAGTAAATATTCAGAGAGCATTAGCATATGAATGATGAAAAAACTCCCTGGTGGTGCGGTTGGAAATAGGGTTTCACGGGCCAGGCGATGTGGAAGCGACTTGTAATGATTCACTCGAGGTATTATTTGTTTTTAGATCTGAACATGAGTTTTATTACGCTAGTAATATTTAGTATTTATTTAGCTTATATAGCATTATACCATAATGAAGAAATATTTAAGTAGGTACTGTGACACCTGCCGGGAGTAATCGGGATTGGGCCGTAGCTTTTGCTCCCATGGCAGTGTTATCTGAAAACCCTTATTACTAACTTCCTAATGCTATACTGTGCCATCTGGCTGAAAGGAAGAGAAATATGAACACTTATAATAAATAGCAATTAAATCTTTATTGCGCAGTATCTTACATATTTACATTATTATTTATAAACCCTAAGCCTTATTTACTAGTTCGACTTTCATTCTTCATATCTGAATATAATCTGAAAAATCTATCATTTTGTCAAACAAGAAAAGTTCCCTTCTTGTTTGAATTTAAACATATTTTTCTTAATAGAAAAATATGTCAAACATAGAGGTTTCATTTGGAATATGGAGTTTCCAGACTACTGTAATACTGTAATACTGTACTCTGTAATACTGTGTACTGTAATACTGTAATCAGTACCTATAAGAAATAGAGCTAATACAATGCTAAAATATAAGCTGATATAAATTAGTAGTCATTTGGCATACAAATTTTCTCTAACTTTAGCTATAACTAGTTGTAGTTCGTAACAGTTATTGTTCAAATTTGGTATTAAATATTCGTGTAGGTTAACATTTTACTTTTTTTTTTATAACATAGGAGGCAAACGAACAGTTAGGTCACCTAATGTATAGTGAACACCAACGCCCACCAACATACTTAACACCAGAAGTCTAACAGATGCGTTGCCGACCTTTAATTAATAAAGTGAGTAATGTTGAATTTTTTTGGGTTTTGAAATTTTAATTTCCTTCGTTGAAATAAAATCTAGATTAAAAAAAAATGTTTGTTTAAAAATAGAAAGAAAATCTGTCTACGAAAGAAAATGATATTATCAAATAATTTAGTTATGTCACAGTGACAAAATATAGACTAAGTCACAGTTTAAGTTGTAAGACACAGTTAACCGATCTAAGCAATCACAATGTGCTCAATAGCCTAAATTGTTCTCATGCACCTTGAGCAGAGTCCACAAAACTTTAGACTGCTATTTCTACCCCTCTCATAAAAGAGGGGACCAACGAACAGGAGGACAAGATACTGTGACGATGCATTGCTTTGATTTACTACGTACCGCTGGAATGTATAAATTCTCATTAGTTCTCGAGTTTATATGTTTATGTCACGCATCTCTTGTTTTTTGTTTTATCTGCTCCCTACCGTAGTCTCTGTTCTCATATGCTTACAAAAGAAAGAAAACCTAATTAAATAAAATCTTTAAAGCATAACGCTATACTTGTAGATTTTGTCACTAAGATCTTTTTTTATGTTATAGAGGGGTAAACGAGCAGTCGGAGCCATTTGCACGACTACCGACGCCCATAGACGTCCGCATATGCAGCTGATGCGCTGCCATCCTTTCTCCTACCACCTCAATGTGCCACCGGCTATTTACACAAGATCACTCGAATATTGGAATGCAAAACAATATACAAGCATAGAGAATACCTACTGCGGAATGGTAATATTAACCTATGAATTATTAATTTAAAAAACGCTATAGATTATGAATTGCTTCGCATCGATCGCATGAAAAGCGCATGCAGAGCACGTATTACTCAGGAAAGTCGGGGTGCGCTGACTTTGGTCTCTTTTTGCCGTAATCCAAAAGCGGCCATTCGCTCTATGCATTTAGGGTTAAGAAAAGGCTTATTCTGGTAAAAAGAAATTTTCAACTAACGAGATATTCACGTGCCAAGATATCACTTTGGATGTGAATAACCTGAATATACCTTTCAGATTTGAATGCTCGAGACTTAGACCTTAGTGCAAAATTTGAATAAACAAGTTTTAAGTCGTATAATATATACTTTCGACTGAAATAGATTTCATTTTTTTTAAATATCAAATAGACTAACGTTTGAATCTTAGTCTTATTTTATACAAAAAACTCTTATATATTATATATATATACAATATTTAGTGTTAATTATGCTAATTGCACAAAAAAGGTGCATAATTATGCACGTCATAATAATATATGCATAATCTGCTGCACTGCCTTGGCGTCGGAGGTCTGTGGACTTTACACACTACGTTAGCCTAGCCCCGTGCTAAGTACCGTAAGGACTTACGTTACGGGTATTAGACAACGGAAATATATTTAATGTTTCATAATTTTATATATTTAAGATTTTTATTATAGAAATACATGTAATACATAGATACAGATCCACGACCCAGGCGGGATTCGAACCCGCGACCCCTGGCGCAACATACTCCGTTTATCCGAGCCCTGTACCACTGCGCCAGCCTGGTCGTCAAAGTGTAGTCCAGTTACTTTTAAAGGAGAAGCTAGTTGATGAGGTTTTTTTTTTGATATAGGAGGGCAAACGAGCAGCCGGAGTCATTTTCATGACTACCGACGCCCACAAACATCCGCATAATGCTATACAGATGCGCTGCCCTCCTTTATCCTCCCACCATGGTTGCCATTTATTCGCTAATTTAGGGCTCCTCAGTATAGATCTGGATATAGATTTGATATTTTTAACATAATGGAGCAAAACAGACCTTTTGATTATCCCTCTCCTTCTCATGGAGGGGATTTTCTCGTTCCCTTTGAGAACAGGTCGCGAGTAATTTGCCAGTAGCATGTGAGCGAGAGGTTCCATAGGGAACAATAAGGTTGAATAGGGCATATCTGCTAATACGGTCGGCACTATAGAGAGCCAACCGTATTTAGCAGAAAATAATCATACGTCATGAATTGTTTGTACAACTTTTTATGGTATAGGGGGCACGAGCAGTCGGAGTCATTTTCATGCAGACGTCCATGGACATCCACTTAGAGGCCATGCAGATGCGCTGCCCTCCTTTCTCCTCCCACCTCCATGGGCCACTATTTCAAATCAAACAAACCGGTGGATGCAATAAAAAATTAAATACAAACGTACACAAACCGCTCCCTATTTACGAGCGGTAACTGTATAAGGTTTTAGTATCACTTTTAACTTTTGTGTTCAAACGATCTCCAGTCCGATACTTTGTGGTTCTGGAGTATTGGCTTGTATTGTTATCGCCGCTAAAATAGCTTCTCTGTTTGTTTTAGATCGAAATACTTGGAGTCGCTTTGTGGAAACTATCGATTTTTAATCCAATCTCATTTCTTTCCTTAGTGTGCATGCTTCGCTACAAATATAAATACAATCTAGATGCAATGACCAGCCCTAATTAATGAAATATAAGGATAATATTTGAGTACTGGATTACAGATGATTGTACAACCTGTGAGTACAACAGCGTAACATATTGAGTTTTTGTTTGATTATCTGTACAAAAGTTGACTTCGACAAAATTACATTCATTGATAGAATTCCATTTTAAATTAAATAATTAAATTTATAATAATTGTATACATTTGCATTAACACAATAGAAGTCGGAGCCTTTGATGACTGTTGACTAATTAAATTACTGTTGTGATGCATATGCAGGTTTCCTATATAAACTAAAAACTGCACAAAATGCGAAAGCATAACTTATCGACGACTTCATAAGAGCGAGGGGTACCTGCCCGGCAGCTCCGTCCCATCCAGGCTACAATGGAGCATGACACTACCACTTACTCCAAATATATTACAGAACCAATAAGAAGGATCCACTCCTGTACCAACAAAGCTTTATTGATATAGTACTCATAACATTAATAATGAATAATGATGCAATGTTATCTTTAGTTTAGAATGTAATCTAAGATAAATCTAATTTATCGAAAATAGACGATATCCTCTGCTATGTTTTGGTATTCAATAAAAATGTCATTATTAGTAATAACACCGTCCTAGCTGGACTTCAACTACGGCGGTCATCTCTGTAGAGAATAGCCATCTTTGAATATTATGTTTTAGTGCACAACTGTGCTCAGGCAAAAGTGAACTCCTCTATTTCCTCATTCTCATATACAAATGGGACGGCAGCTCGACAGGCCCATGGTGGACGGTGGTGTGAGGAAAAAGAAAGGCAGCGCATCTGTGTAGCCTCTGTGCGGATGTATGTAGGTGTGAATAGTCATGAAAATGACTCCGATTGCTCGTTTGACCTTTATACTATAAAAAAATACCGAAGAGAAATCGCGTGCAGGAAACGGTGATTTTTTTTTTTTTTTATGGTATAGGGGGGCAAACGAGCAGTTGTAGCCAGTTTCATGACTACCGACGCCCATAGACATCTGCATA
>LUGF01045604.1:313654-337779 GCA_001625245.1 Calycopis cecrops
TGTAGAAATTACACTTCCATTTCATTTACATTACACTACATGGTATAAACTAATACTACTAATAATAATACTATATAAACTAAAAACTGCACAAAATGCGAAGGCATAACTTATCGACGACTTCATAAGAGCGAGGGGTACCTGCCCGGCAGCTCCGTCCCATCCAGGCTACAATGGAGCATGGCACTACCACTTACTCCAAATATATTACAGAACCAATAAGAAGGATCCACTCCTGTACCAACAAAGCTTTATTGATATAGTACTCATAACATTAATAATGAATAATGATGCAATGTTATCTTTAGTTTAGAATGTAATCTAAGATAAATCTAATTTATCGAAAATAGACGATATCCTCTGCTATGTTTTGGTATTCAATAAAAATATCATTATTAGTAATAACACCGTCTTAGCTGGACTTCAACTACGGCGGTCATCTCTGTAGAGATTAGCCATCTTTGAATAATAAGTTTTAGCGCACAACTGTGCTCAGACAAAAGTGAACTCTCTATTTCCTCATTCTCATATCCAAATGGGACGGCAGCTCGACAGGCCCATGGTGGACGGTGGTGTGAGGAAAAAGGAAGGCAGCGCATCTGTGTAGCCTCTGTGCGGATGTATGTAGGTGTTAATAGTCATGAAAATGACTCCGATTGCTCGTTTGGCCTTTATACTATAAAAAACAACCGAAGAGAAATCGCGTGCAGGAAACGGTGATTTGACAATAATTTCTATTGAGGCCCAACGAAGTGGGCATGGGAGGGCTAGTAATAAATATAA
This sequence comes from Calycopis cecrops, assembly GCA_001625245.1. Lineage (NCBI taxonomy): Eukaryota > Metazoa > Arthropoda > Insecta > Lepidoptera > Lycaenidae > Calycopis > Calycopis cecrops. The sequence goes on from LUGF01045604.1 coordinate 314,438, forward strand.
ACTATACAATTTTAAAGCATAATAAATACACAAGTATCAAAGTGTGAACCCTTGCTTAAAACCTACTCAAGGGTTGTATATCAGTGGATCTGCTTCATAAATAATAATCATAAAAGCAAAGCCTAATAATCCTCCGTTAGCGTCTAACCACTCGCCACCCACTGGTTTCATAAATAGTCATAGATATGAGATCAAAAAGCAAGGAATGAGGGCAGGCCGTCTATAATGTAGCCCGTTAATAATGTAAGGAGTCCATTATGTGCGTAGAGCAATAGGACCGCAGAGTGTGCATAAATTATAATTATAAATTGTTTAGGATACATATTATATTAGCGTAATAATAAAATCTTTATATATAAGTCTATACACACAGAAAATAAAGATGTTTCAATTTAAAAAATAATGGGAAGGCGCTTCTGTGTGGTTTTGAAGAAAAATCTTTACACCTACTATTAACCTTTACTAACCTTTACATCTTTTGTTTTAAGATCAAATATTATATTGTATGGAATATTATCAACAAGGAAAATTATAATAACAATTGAGAATAAGATTATCATAATTCCATGAAGATTATTTTTGTTATCAACTACATTTTGGTAAAAATTAAATAATAATATGCTTAAAAATAATTACATTAGTACTAACTGTTCTCCGCGGTTTCATCCTATTAAAATCACTCACACACAACCAGAAACGTATCTCAAGGAAATTGGGAAGAAAGAAAAGAAAAGACAGAGGTAATAAATTGTACTTTATGTGATTCCAGATTGTAGTTTAAATCGGACACAAGTTTCAACCAATTATTAGCATTAATATTATTATATACTTTGGTATTATATGCTTTGCAATCCTATGAGACAAAACATGCGTTTAATTATTTACGAAATGCTCTCCATATCTGTACTCTAGGCTTTCTCTGATGTAAAACTACTCTACACTCCATACGTCACTTAAGCCGAGGTGGAGCTCAAATATGGCGTTAATGTGTTTACTAGTTTAGTTTTAAAATACGGGCAGTAAGTAAACAAATATTTTAGTGTGTAATGACGAGGTGTGGGGCATCCCACGTGTAAATAGCTTTATACAAACTTTAACAATGTGCTTTAATTTTTTTTATAGTGTAGAGAGGCAAACTAACAGTCGCAGGTTTTTGGATGACTGCCGACGTTCATAAAAATCCACATAAAGGTTGTGCAGGCGTGTTGTTCTCATTCCTCCTCCGTGGGTCACCGGAGATCACGCCGCAAAAATCGCGACAGTCAATAACGCCCATAGACATCCGCATAGAGGTTATACAGAGTCGTTGCCCTTCTTACTCCTCCTTTCATGGGACAACGGATACTTACCGCACGAAACACGACAGCACAGTTGTCACTTTACGCCGCTATTGTGTGAGCGAGGGGGGGTGAGGAGGGGGTGGCTCAATGGTCGTGCCGTACCGATTCTGCAAAGCAGCTACTACCTCTTCCTATTCGATAGTTGTAATGTAACGTAATTGACCTAATTATGTATAACTAACCCAGGACATTTTTCTCGTTTTTCTCATTAATATGCGTCAATCAAGTAAACTTGGTACACAAGGACGAAAATCATAGGTTTTCTGTCAAAGATCCTTCATTGTCATGTATTTGGCCAGTATCTGAGTTCTAGAAGCCTAGAAAGTTTTGATATAATCTCACTGTGAGACCCAGAGCCGGTTGAATGAACGATCTAAGATAACATATTATATTGATTAAATGTGCGTATTAATAAGTCAATTAGAAATCGTTTCATTATAATTCTTAGTAAGGATATTTAGGACATAGAAGGATAGCAGATACAACGTTGATAAACACGAGAGGCACTAAATTACGTAAATAAGTATAATTAAGTAGTAATTAATCCGAAGCTATTAAAACCAAGTTCAACGAGAAGTATATGTAAATACTTTTTTCATAGAAATTAAATAGCGACAAAATGTAAACATGCTTTGTACTGACGTTGACAGCGAGCGAATCCTCGCACGCGGTGAATACACTGGCGATACAGCGTGTACGATGTGAGAAAAAGTTTTAAAAAATTCCTGTGGCTAAACTATTGCTTTAATTAATCTGCTTTTTGTTGCGTAGCCTGAAAATAATACACTAAGTATGTGGTTTCATTAAATGCCTCTCGGTTTTATCAATCTTATTTATGCATCACATATTTTCGTATTATAATTGAAACTTATAATAGTTGACAAAACAAATTAAATGGTTTGGCAGAGAAACCTCCTTGATAGTGCTGGTCAATTGACCAGCTACGCGGCATGGCACTCTTACTATTATAATTTATAATTACCACCATTTTCCATCAACGCAACAAAATTATTACTTTACTAGCAGCGCTCCACGATTTTATCCATGTCTATCCCAACAGAATGATACAATAATAATTGTATTATATAAAAATTATTTTTCTTCGAAATAAAAGAAGTTTAATATTATTACTGAACGTATTATCTCTGCTTAATTTATTCAAAACTGTTCAGTAATTTCCTGTTATTTATTAAGAATAATATTCACACACGTCAAATGAGAACAACCAAAATTTTCGCATTTAAATAATATAGTAGGATAAATTGTACCATGAATAGTTTTACATAAATCACATTTCAAATAAATCAGTATACCGTTGAACACGGTAATTGCTTGTTGCTCGGATAACTTATCTTCTAAATCAAGTCACTTGCGACTTACTCCAGGTAGTGAGACATAAATCTATTAGAATAATGAAATAAATCTAAGATTGGACACAAGCTTTCTTAATTGAAGCGAGAAATATAGTCGCACTTGTACATTAGGTAATGAATTTTGAAAAACTGTTTATCTAATGGGTTTTAGATTGAGGTTAATTTTGAAATTAACTTAATATATCTGTAGTTCTTTTGTTTGTTATTTTTATTAGATTTTTTCACCCGTTTTAAATCGATTTATTTTCTTTATTGTGTGATTTATTATATATATTAGATGTGAAATAATTATATTAACTATACACTTTTTTGGAACTTTCTTTTTAGGTTCTATCTATATTTTTGTTTTCGTAGTACTGACCGGCTCAAAATAATGGCAACTTTGTCTTATTCCATGCAGTTTGTAGAGGCCGGTTGACTCAACTGCTTATTAATTGACTGATGGCAACGGTTCCGCATGTCTATTCAATGACAACATCCGTAGGGCTGTCTATAATAATATAAAATTGCCTGATTATTTCACGTCTTTCCTAAGTGGTATCGTAAATAAATTAACTAGATTGTTAGTCATGTAAACAATTTTGTCACATTGTATTTTTTTTTAATTTAGCCCTGTTTGGATTTCTTAATAAAATCACTGTATATTTTATACACAATAAGTAATATTTGCACGCCTCGATATATTATTTATTGTTCATTACAATCTGATGATATACATACATTTCAGCAAATCAATGACTTAATAAATTATTTGATTTGATAAACATGAGTAAATTAAGTATGTATTGTAAGTTTCAAATAAGTAGGTATTCTTTCTTATGCGGTTTCTTGGCCATTTGGCGAATTTAATTATTTCTTTATTATTAGTACCTACCGGATGAAGATGATGATGATGATTGTAATTGTACCTGATGTGACTGTATAGTAACTTGATTGTAATTGATGGGTCACGAAGATTTTTATGGTATAGAGGGGAACACGAGCAGCCGAACCCATTTTCATGACTACCGACGATCATAGACATCCGCATAGAAGTAAGCAGATACGTTGCCCTCATTCCTCCTCCCACCTCCAAGAGCCACCGGCTACTTACACACCCCACGAAACGCGAAAGCACAGCTTTCATTTTACGCCGGTCTTTTGTAAGCGAGTGGTGCCTCCTCGATCGTACCGGCCGAATACGACTACATGCATGCAGCGTGACACTACCTTTACCTAAAACTATAATATACTGGGGCTTTCGTAAAAAAAATATTATTTTTTTTTTCAATTTTTCCTTTTATTACCTACGGTTACCTTACCTCCGTACCGTGGGTAATACCTACTAGGAAAAATGGAAAATTGGTAACAAATCTGGCCAGGTGTAATTTAATGATGTTTTAAGCTTATGCGAATATTAATCATTTATGGTCACCATGGTTGCTATAAAGCTTCTGAAACGTCGGGCTTGTTAAATAGTAAAACCGCAAAATTAGTTAAAGTTGTTTTATAGCGTAATGTATTTTTTTTTGATTAAACGATGAAGTACTTTAGACTGACACAAGTCCGCACGAAGTCGCGGGTCGCAGCTTGTCCATTATAAATCAGAGACACGGTCTGGCTGTACTTTAATTAATAAATCAAGTGGCGTGCTCCGCCCCCGCCGCAGTGTTCTAATATCTTTATCGAGATGGAAACGCTAGGCCAGTCCACGATAAATTGTTGGCTTAATGAAAATCTATATCCATTACATTATTCACGCCCTTCACATCAACCTGATCACTATCGTTACTATACTATCTAGGTCCCACGGTTTTACAGGCATATGTTTATATAGTATTCTATACCTGCTGGCCCATGTAAAAGGGAGGAGGATGGAGGGGATCGCATATATATAGCCTCTGTGCGGATGTTCATGAGCGTCGTTAGGTCAAGAAAATGGCTACTCGTTTACCCCCTTAAGTTTCTTAAAAAAAACCTCCAAAATAAAAGCAAAAAAATTGTTCGAAATTGATCGAGCCGGAGGAGTTTAACCACAAACACACACACGCACGCACTCACATACACATTTTAATAAATAAGACTAAGTTTTATTAAAACACATTGTCAGACAAAGGAAACTTTAAACTACCGAATTCAAAAACCTGAAATCTGTAAGTATGTTCCTTGGAAAATGAAGGGTTGTTGAAAATAATTATTGTTCAAAACTTATAACTATTTCATAACACTATATATAACTATTTAAAGTGATGTTAAAAGTTTTTTTGAAAATTCAATTCCATAGGGGATGATCATATCACATAATATTATGATTTATGAAATAGCCTTCTTATTTGTTTGTACAATGAGATTCTTCTTCAACCTACAGCCACCCACTGCTGAGTGAAGGTGTCCTTCATTTCACGCCATTTTCGACGATCCCTTGCCATTGTCATCCGTCTTTTACCGGCGGACTTTATGATGTCGTCGGCCCACCTTGTCATTTGTCGGCCTACGTTTCTGTGACCGGTGCGGGGTCTCCATTCCGACACCTTAGTGCTCCATCTCCCATCGCTCCGTCTTGCAACGTGGCCAGCCCATTCCCACTTTTTACGCGTGATGACGTTTGCTATGTCGGTGACTTTAGTGCGGCTCCTGATGACCGTATTACGGATTTTGTCTCGGATGGAGATACCGAGCAAAGCGCGCTCCATGGCTCTCTGTGTGACTTGGAGTTGGTGGACAGTCTGTGCAGTGATCGTCCATGTTTCCGAGTCATAAGTCATAACAGGCAAGACACATTGTTCAAACAACTGGCGCTTTAGGTTCAAGGGCACGTCACTATCTTTGAGCACTTCGGAAAGGTTACCGAATGCCGCCCATCCAGGTTGGATTCGGCGATGCATTTCCCTCGATTGCCCATTTTTATCTAGAGATAGTGTTTGCCCTAGGTATACATATTCCTCCACGCGATCTATCCTGTTTCCCTCAACCATGATGTGATCTGTAGTGGGGTCTCTACACATGATTTTGGTTTTCGCCGTGTTCATCTTTAGACCAGCAGCTAGAGAGGCATCGTAAAGTTCTTGAGTCATACTTTCCAGCTCTTGTATGGATTTGCTGAAGATAATAATGTCGTCGGCGAAACGAAGGTGGGATAACCGTTCTCCATTTATATTCAAGCCCCTATCAGACCAGTCGAGGAGTTTAAAAATATCTTCCAAGCACGATGTAAATAGCTTGGGAGAAATAGTGTCACCCTGTCTTACGCCTCTTTTTACAGGTATCAGCTTCGAGAGCTTATGCAGCTTTACTTGCAGTGTGGCCGTTTGGTAGACCTCTTTGATGACTTCTATATATCTAGTATCCACAATAGTTCTTTGGAGAGAGTGAACCACTGCCCAGTGTTCGATGGTATCGAAGGCCTTCTCGTAATCGACAAAGGCCACTACTATGGGTTTATTGTATTCGTGGCACTTCTCCAATACTTGTCTTACTGTGTGGATATGGTCTATCGTAGAGAACCCCCTCCGGAATCCTGCTTGCTCTACCGGTTGGGCAAAGTTCAGTCTGTTCGCTAGTCTAGCGGTGATCACCTTTGTAAATAGCTTATATATAGTACTAAGTAAGGAAATCGGGCGATAATTTGTCAGCAGGGTCTTATCTCCTTTTACAATGAGATTACGTACTACCAACTATAATATTTTTCTATTTACTTGAAGATTTCCCTTCTCATTCTGATTTTATACGCACGAGAACAGCTGACATTCCACATGAAAAGATAGAGTAATGAAAGAGAAGAACGATTCTAATAAAATAAATTTGTCCCTACATTAGACGGTACATAATATATGTACCGGAACTCTGTCTGTCTTGGCGTATTCTATTATGTGAACTCTATCTCTTGGTATACTCGGCATCTAACAGGATTCTTTGTCTATGGCAGACTGGAGGGAGGGTAAAAGTAGGTGCTTTAATTACCAATCATGCCTTGATTTGAACGCAATGCAAATTTTATGTATAGTTTTTATCATGCGTGCGATAACTTTTAACAAACCAATATTGGATGACTATCCAGGTAATATTTGAAGTTTTCAATGCATTAAAAGATGAAAGTGCTAAGCAATATCATATTTTTTCTATAAAATTACGATACTTGTTTCATATTTCAATTACACAATCACTTTTTAATATAAATAGATTAAAAGACTCCGGATGACTTTGTAAAATATCCTTGTGCAAATACTGACGGAGTTTGATATCGGAACGGCATTGAAAATACTAAATATGGATGTGGTATATTTAAGTAAAAATAATCCCCAAATGTTACACACATTTTTACACACATAATTATAGATATACATGTGTATAACTTCAGTTATACGCGTACACACATTTGGGGTTTCGATTTTCTACACTGAATATTATACGGCATTTTTTTATATCTTTTTGCGTTTTAATAGTCTGATTAAGGTATTTAAACCAGATTGTTATATTTACATGAATTCAACGCAAAGAGCAATGTTTATTTTAATAATAATCTTGATAATAGACTTTTGTTAGAATATTGTTAATATATATTAGAACCTTCTTAATATATTATATTGTATCACTTATTTCTCAGTCTCATATATCCGGAATCCTTAAAATCAAAAATAAGTAATGATTCAAAGTATTAAAATCTTTTGTAAATCTTGTGTGGTTCTTTTTAACCGATTGCGCAATGCAAACAAAATATTATAGTTTAATTAATTTTTTTCACAAAATTAACTTTACACACTTTACACAAAGAACAAGCAAATGATACGTACGTAAACAAATTGCTTTGAACCAATACGATATGGAGGATAAAAAAAGAAAACAAGAAAGTATATAAAAGTAGTAAATAATTGCATGATATATGTTTATTACAATGAAAGTAAAAACGAATGTTTGTATGTATGTTCTTTAAAAAATCGTAAACTATGCATTTGATCATATGATTTGCAAAGTTGTTGTGCATCAGCCCACAAAGGTTTTTGACAGAGGAAACTACTATTATTCCAACGTATATCTATCAATAAAATGACTCAAAATGAATTGAATATTTGTTTTTGTCTTTCCTTCAAATTTATTTTAGTTGATGACGTAGTAAGGCGCGCAGGGTAGAGCTGGTATATTATACAATAACTATATAACAATAATATGCATATATATATATAAGTTCGAAAAACATGACCATACTTTTGTCACGCCAAAATTACACAATTGGTACGTTTATGCAGAGGATAGAGAAAATTTAATATTATTAGTTTTAATGCAAGCTCTTTTGTAATTTCACTTTTTGATGCCGCATCCAAAACTCCCTAGATTACATCGTGGTAATCGGAGCACGACAAACTTGCTACTCTAAGTTATTTGCATAAGATCTTAAAACAGCAATCGTTTGATCGCAACATTTTATGGCAAAGTCAATAGAGAGGTGCCTGAGGAATTTCTGCAGTAGCGCTAGCGTGCGTATTGAGATACTTTCATATGCCAACACCTGAGATCTAATCATAACTGAGGCTGTTTACCTTTAACTCTTCTCGTTTCTGCGATATTATATTTAGACGCGAAGAGGACGGCAGTAATGACTCTTCATATTTAGATACTTACTAGAGCAGCGAGACATCTTGACTCTAGTGCTTGGAGAGTTAAGTGGAAATTCGTGAGGTTTGGTTACTGATTAGTCAAAAATGTCTTAGGAAATAGTATGCATGTTTTTTCAATTCGGGTCACTCGATTGAGATTCATCACTGTAGGTTATTTGGCACTGCTGGAAAGTGACAGCTGCGCTTATATGATTTGGTTTATGAGTTGTCCTTGGCACATTGGTCAAGCATTTAGCCGCGGCTTTGCTCGCGTCCGTAAACATTTTTTTACGTACCATATTTCTTTTCTAATACCTCTAATATGTGTACAAATGTGCGTATGATAGGTTGAGTAGTTTTTCCGTGAAAGCGAGACAAACAAACTTACATTCACATTTAAAATATTAGTAGGGATTCATATGACAATATTATGTCTCTGATTATTGATGTTATTTGCAGACGATCCGTTTCTCTGCACATAATGGTGGTAACAGCGTATTCCTCCCAGTACTCAATTTTATTTATTTTATCTTAGCATGATCTAAAAAATCTATTCGCCCAGAGCATTAAGCTGTATTCTTTTTTGATGGAATGACGCCCCTTTTCTCGGCGATTTAGATAAAACACAAAAAGGTTCTGACGGGGAAACAATAGAAAGATTCGCATCTTCTTTATGGGTGTGTATATACTCACACTACTTGTAGCATAGTAATTATTGTTCTAATTTATTATGTAAAATGGATACCACGATAAGGCAGATGAATTAGTTAGTTTTAGACCAAATTTTAAGACTTAATTTGTTTATTTATTACAACTAAATTAATAAAATAGAAATTAACTTACCTTTAGGATAAAATAAAATAGAACTTAAGCTACGGACGGTACCTTATCAAGTAAAATTAACCTATTATTTATACTCCTTGGACGAAAACACATTCATTCAACTTGCACATAATTCTTTATCTGCAAGATGTTCGTCTTACTAGAGATTGACAAAGGACGAAATCCATATTAATATTATAAATGGGAAAGTGTGTTTGTTTGTTTGTTTCTTTGTTCTTCTTTCACATCAAATCGGATGAACTCAGCGATGTGATATTAATTAGTATAGATAAAGTTGAAGGACTGAAGAGTCCCATCGGCTCCTTTTTATCGCGAAAAACCACGCGAGCGAAGCCGCGGGTATCAGCTAGTCTGGTATAATTATTCAAATACAAATCTATTATAAATATAGTTAGCTATTATTTGATATTTATAACTCCATCAAATCTAGCAATTCACAATTATTGATTATAAAATGTATGATCACGTATGGGCATGATATGGGTCGGTACGTGATCTGGAAAAAGAACATGCTCGGTTGCATCTCGTTTTATGGTGTAGAAACGAAGAAAACCCCATAGAGCTTAATCGGATTTAATACAGTAATATAAGTTCTAATCGGTGAAGCCACTCGTCTGTAGACGAAGAAGATGCACACATGATATTTTATACAAGTAATTTAATTAACATTATCATAGTCAGAGGTGGATTCCCTTAACCGCCGTGCCCTCGTGGAGAAGATCATGACCGGGGGAGCCGGGGACCGAGGGAGCCGGGAGCCGGGGGAGCCGGGGACCAGGGGAGCCGGGGACCGGGGGAGCCGGGGACCGAGAAAGTGAGTCTGTGTTATAAGTACTTATGCACAAGAAGCTTTCGAAAAAGTTATTTCAGATGAAAAAATAATAATACAATCGTGTGCACCCCATAACATAATGGAGGAGAGCAACGCATCTGTATGGCCTCTGCGCGGATGTCTATGGGCGTCGGTAGTCATAAAAATGGCTCCAACTGCTCCCCCCCCTCTATACCTAAAAAAATAAGAAGAAACTTTAATTTACCGAAATTAATCAAGTTATCATATTATTATATTCTATCATCTATATTCAATATCTACCATTATTATGAATGAATTCAAATTTTTGGATAGACGGATATTACATAATTACGCTAAAACTTCTGTACCTATTTTGATAAAACTTAGCAATTTAGCTTATGTAATATAATAACACAAGGTATAACAATACCTATTGACTTGCACGCGGTTTTGTCTGTAACGGCTGAAACCGTGGGACGTAACTAGTGTTCGATATGTTCTAGAAAAGAAAATTACTACGACCAAAGAAATACATTTCCTTACCTTTGTGTCTTTTACAATTCCAATTTAAACGGACCAAAGAACATTCTCCAACATTAACTGTTTTTATTTCGTTTGAGTATTTTCTGCATCCTTGGTGATCGATAATGCCGGCTCGTTTTCATTTAAAACTCAACTCTGTTACGAGGGTAATAGGCATGTTTTAGAACTTCAAAATTTGAAAGGAATCTTCAAACTGATAATATTCATTGATAGTTTTCACGGTATATTCATTAGATATGATTTCAATCTTGTAGTTCTTTTATTTTTAGTATTGCAATACTCCAGTGTAAGAAATAAATGGTTTAAAATCTGCGATGTTATATAATTTTAATGTGGTTTATTTATTTAGCCAAATGCGCCGATAGAATTAGGAGGGTGCATTTCTCGTACACGATATTGTCCCAATGACAACTATACTGTCACGTTTCGTGCGATGTGTAAGTAGCCGGTGGCTCATGGAGGTGGGAGGAGAATGGAGGGCAGCGCATCTGTGTAGCCTCTCTGCGGATGTTTACGGCCGTTGATAGTCATGAAAATGGCGCCGATAGCTCCTACGCCATAAAAAAAACATTTTACCAAACTTTTTTTTTAGCTTAGCATTTGCACCGAATTCTCAAATCCCGCACAAATCGCGCAAGCCTTTTAAGGCGTTACCGTGGAGCAAGTATTACTCCTACCTTCCTTGTCCTCTCCAAACCGGCGATGTAACAACGCCGCTACCTCTATGAGATAATATCGAGAACTACTAGCCCGATCTGAATTTTTTATAGTATATGAGGCAAACGAGCAGTTGGGTCACCTGATGTAAAGTGATCACCAACGCCCACAAACATTTTTTCTCTATCTAAATCGATAAAATGTAGTCCTAGCAGGTTTCGACTACAGTGGACTATCGTCTATGTAGATCTGCACAGGACACACACATAGTAGGTATACAAGTGTGCGCTCATGTAGAGACAAGACACATTCACCTCATTCTCATATTCCGATGGGACCGCAGTCCGACACGATCAGATCAGAGATCGATCAGATCATGCGTATGACCGACGGCTTAACGTGCTCTCCGAGGAACGGGGGAGTAACACCGACCACTTCCTTGCTCACTACTGTTATTAGAAATAGAAGAATCTCAATTACGCCTTTGGTCCGATCCGAGATTCGAACCAGGACTTCACGTCTGTGGTTGAACACCTTTCCAATAGCTCTATTGGAAAGGTGTTCGACGAGGTGTTGACGTTCGACGAGGTAGTCAAAATCGATATAATATTATGTTATGGAAGGCTATCAATTTTGACGAGCAGGAGTAGTACAAGATATACGGACGGAGACCCGTCTCTGAGAGACTGCTAACGAGAGCACGATGATTACGAGAAAAACCGCAGGGCGCTGCTTGTTACCTCAAGCCTGTAAACTATTAGTCTTCTGTTCAATAGTGTAATTACAGAAGTGAATGCATCTGCAGTCGCACGCATTTCATTAATCTTACTATCGCTGACACGGAATCAGCGGACTTAAATAGCTCGTACGCGATAATATATTATTTTTAATAGCAATTATATATTGATTAATTATACTTGAGCATCGCTTGAGAGTAGCATTAGTGCACTAACAATAAACGAGTGAGGTCTTTTGCCCCCTTATGCAATAAAATATAAATACTGTAATATATTATTAACGTTATAATATACGGGGATATTTTTAAAACCTCAATAAGCTCTCAAATACAGCTAATACGTTTAACAACAACATTTTTTCCACGAATTTTCAATATTCGCCATTTTATTTTTTCATAAAATATATTATAATAAAGATCATAAATATGACTTATTTTTTTCGACCGAGCGTTATAAGAGCGTCGTACAATTACGTAAGGTGAGGTCAATACTTTCCCATACCTACCTATACCTATACCTTTTCAAAATTGGGATATCTCTAAAGTGTTCTAAAAATAATTACTTTCAATTTTGTCCCGACACCTACACCGTTTACTTCTAAAATTAAAGCTTTTATTGGATTATTTATATCTGTCTAATAAAAGTTTTAGTTTTATAAATAAATGAAGTAATTAAAGTTGTATTTGTAAGTAATATCCATTTTATAATACTTGCTATAAATAGAAATGAAAGGTTAGAGGATAGCCTTCTTTTAATAATAATCAACTGCTTAACTTAAAAATCTGTCATTTAGTATGTAGATTGATCATGGAAAAAAGTTGTAGAAAAAAATCTTGACAAGAATTTTTTTTACATACAAGTAAATTGGGGGTAATTTTGTTTCTTGTCCAATAACCTTATCGTGATGGGTACCGTTGAATAGGTCTTTGAAAAATATTACATGTTGAGAACACCATTGTCCGATTTAGAGATTCGTTTCTGAATATTATAACTTATAAGGTACATTTTGTTAGAGGTAATGCCCCCCCCGCTCTGTATCTTCCTAACGGTTAAATATGAACATGTGAAAAAAATTACAGCAGTAGTATATATTATTATAATGAAATTTAAAGGGAAACTATCAGAACTGAGTAGGAAATAAAAACTGAAAAGTTATAGGCTATCAACTTATAAAATACCTCCTCGGAAAATTAAAATTTCATATAAATTTTACTAAAAATTTGTTGACAATTGTAATTAAAATTTCAATAAAAAAATAACGTATAAATTATTTTTAGATGTTTTTTTGAGTGTGAACTTTTACGGAAGCCTACACTGCGCGTAGCCTGACAAGCACTTGACCTGTTTTTATGGTATAGGGGACAAACTAGCAATCGGAGCCATTTTCATGATTTCCGACGAGAGACGGGGATGATAATAGAGGCTGCCTTTCTTTTTCCTGCCACCTCTATGGGCCACCTGTTTTTATTCATAAATGAATTGTGATTTTTATAAAGAAGTGTTGAATTTTAAATTGAAACAAGGGAATATTATTTCTTTATTAGACAATATTATTTTCTCTGTTACAAGATCTGATAATATAATATCTACTGTACTAGGACACTGGACAAGGCTAGCATTAAAGTGAAATGTCCACATATATTAATAAAACATTTTCTTTTAGAAGAGTTACTGCGACATGACTGCGATGTCTGTTTAATATCCCGTTCAAAATTTAGTGCAATAAATTCTACAACACTCTAGTAATTTCTACCGCTACCTACTGACGTCGGGTGTGTGTGGAGTGTTTTATATTTCCCGATCCGATGCGTTTATTGGCGATATCGATAGGGATTGATAGGGATAGGGATAAACTTCTCATCCTTACTTGACACAAGGATGAGAAATTTGACCTAGAGTGTCTCAGATTTAAGGTTATTATATATACTCTCGACCATGACTCGAGCTTTGATCCTTCATAAAACTAAGTATGATTTAGTTGATTAAAACTAAGTATGATTGATGTTAAGCTAGTTCAAGATATAAAAGTGATGTGTATTTATAAAATTTTGGAAACAACACTTAGTTTTGTATAACGTAAATGTAATTCTTTTTTAGTTTAGTTTTGGAGTTATGGATTCGTTCAGCAACTTTCGGCGCTGCTACCGATATCGTGTCCGCCCATGTAAAAACTCTTCTAGTAGGGAACTTAAATCACTTTGACATAGGTATAATGAAATATAAAATAGCCAGTGAGGGATAAAAATAAAATATATTATCATTTTTTTATTTAGTGCAGAGTATCCAGTGTGTGTTGGTTGTAGGCAATAAATTAATTAAACACGGGTAGTGCTCGCTTCTATCTATGATTCGGTACTAATCCTCTTATGAAGTAATTTCCCCATTATAATATTTGGACTGTAAACTCCATGGTTTAGTGATTTTACAGTAACAGATCGAGATATAATAGTGTAAATATAATAATTAAGAGTTAAGCGTTGTTGTAGTATTCAAGGGGCCCCCAAACTCGTAAATAGTTATATCAGACATCAGCTGTTTGCTTTTACGCGTCCGTCCGTCCGTATATGTCCTGCGCAGATGGCTCGTCTGTATATACGGCCGCCGTAGTCAAAATCGACATTATTATTATTTGATATGAATATTACATATATGATTTATTAATTTATACTGATTTATATTGATTATTTGATATGAATATTGCATATATGATTTATTAATTTATACTGATTTATATTGATCACAGTCGAAAGTACTGTACTTAAAGTTTGGTACAGGGGTTCCTTCAAGATACAAGCGAGTACCTACTAAGAAAGGATTTAAAAAAAAAAATACGTCTAATGGGGTGAAATTATTATTATATAATATGAATTAATCAGACGACGCGGGTGAAACCGCGGCGCACAGCTAGTAAATTATTTTTATATATTTGATAGCGTATTTATTGTTTTTCCCCAATATTCAATAATCCGGATTATATAATTTTTTTAAAGTAGCTTTATTTAGTTTACCAGTTTCAAGACGCATCTTACCAGAGCTGGCGTTTTTCTCCACAAGTTTAATAAATATGCAATATTAGCTGTTAAATATTGCATGAGAAGCTTTTTATAGGACTGCGCCAGAATAAGGGTTATTTATAATTAATATTAAAATATTGCAATATTCCATTTCGAAGCCACCTGCTAAAAACGTCCCTATTCTGATTACGAAGTCGACGCGCTCCCACGAAATGAAAAGGAAAAAGAGTGAAAAGGAGAAAAAGAAAAAAGACAATGCCCTTATCGCGGCTGCGCGGCGGTCGGCGATGCGTTTTTATTTTTGACAAGTGCCATCGATACTCACCGTGGCCATTGTTCTCTGCCATCACCGCTTGTTATTTTGAACGTTCTGCATTGGTGTTGCAAACAGAAAGAATTTATCGCCTTTTTTTCGTGCGGGCAACATTTTTCTTAATAGCCTGACAGCTGTCAGAATTGCAGTAAAGTGTAATATTTAATAGCTGCGGAGGCGTTTTGTAGTTTTATACAGTATTTACGAAGATCGTTTAATTGACATTTCCATAAAAGTTGATTTTAAGAAGCAATTGCTGCGTTGTCGTTAAATGTAGCCAACACAACAGGGACAGAAACGGAAATCACGTATCGTGAACCAAAACATGTGCCATTAAAATGCATTATTTTACTTCAAATAAAAAAGATGTTTCAATATTTACGATTCCTTTTACCACATTCTGTTTTTCAAAGAAACAAAATTAAGATCGTGCGTACAATCACGTACAAAAGAATATTCATAATCAATATTTTATACTCACACTCTCATTTACACTTTACGATTTTACAATATTATATCCTTTACAAATAAAACAGATCAATCTGCAATTTTACTACCTTCTGATACGATTAGTTCTAAATACTATGTACTTTTAGTCTACTGCTACCGTTCATGATTACTTATTAACCTTTTTATATAATATTATATCAGAAAGAAATACACAATCAATTTATATTTTAACATTAAATAATTATTACATTAAATTATTATTTATACAACACCTGATTTCTCTACTCTGCTTGTTCCGATTACTGATACAAACGCAATAGGCTATTTGACACTATCAAAAATATGCCACGAATTATAGTCATCATATTAAATAAGATAATAATAAACCGTATACAAGTCTATTTTATATAAAATAATGCATATTTATTGTAAAATTTGCAAAACAAAATAGCAATTATTTGTCAACGTCAAAAACGTTTTGTGATCGGTTGAAACTCAGATGACGTCACTGGCAAGTAAACTCTAGCCGAACTGCCTAGTGTTTACACTTTTGTCACTTGCGTTTTACGTCAATCTAATCATATTGCGCCGCCATGACAGTTTGCACTGTTTTATGCGCGAGTGTATTAACTCAAACTTTAACATTATTTTTTGTTGTTAATACTGCTTATTTTCTGGAAATATTTATGTAACGTGTTTAATAAGTCATAAAGTATGAAACAAAAAAAAATCAAAAAATTGTCAAATACCCTATTGGATGGATCTGAATGCAATTTGTGTCTCCGTGCACATTTGTGCACTATGCTTCGAGATATTTTAGTTCGCTATTCGCTTTTTTGTTTACAAATTCTATTACCAACAATATTATTAATATGCATTTTCTTAATGTAACGTCTGTAAAATATATTTCTGTAAGAGCGGATGCAGCGTGGCACTAGCCACGCTGCATCCGCGCATACAGCCGAATTGGGCCGGCGCGACCGGGGAGGTATCTCTCGCTTACACGATACCTGCGTAAAGTAACAGCTATGCTGTCGCGGTTCGTGCGGTGTATAAGTAGCCTGTGGCTCACTGAAAGTGAGAAAAGGGGAGGGATTTGCATTTGTATAACCTATACCCGACTGCTCATTTTCCCTCTTATACTATAAAAATAAAACAAAACTAATCTTTAACTCTGCATATTATAGTACAATAATTGACGAATTGAATAATATCGTATTATCACAACAATATCTTAACAATATCTTAACGACATATCGTAAACGACACCGCGGTTTCTTGAGAACGATAATGAAGACATTGCTTCATATATTCGAAACGCGATTGTTCCTTCAATTGTGTTTACTGTTCTTGTGTATGTGATTGCGAAATCTCGCGAGTGAGATACAAGTATATAAGTATCATAAATTTATTTGAGTTTTGGAGCCAAGAGCATTTCTTTATATTTAGTATCGAGCAATCAAAGCTTTTTTATGACTGTCGATGACTGTCGACGCCCATAGACATCCGCATAGAGGTAATACAGATGCGCTGCGAAAGTGCAGCTGTCACTTTACGTCGGTATCGTGTAAGCGAGAGGTACCTCCCCGGTCGTGCCGGGCCTATTCGTCTACATGCATGCAACATGTTCTTACCTCTTACTAAGTGTGGCACTACCTCTCACAACCGGATGACGTGTTTAAGTATTGGGTAAGAACGGTACCTACCTGGTCGCTCACAGATTTAGGGCACAACACTGTAGGCGGCATCGCCCGTCGAGACGACATCCGGGTCCCATGTCCCACGGCGCAAGTCCCAGACAAGTATCGCATTCCACCCAGGAGCTGTGCTAGTGTGTGGTCAGTCTGTGGCTTTTCGAAAAAAATAACTACTCATTATAATATAAAATATTACGTTAGTAATGTAATTCAATGATTATAATAATTATGTATTTATCATTGAACTATCTTATAGGTTCAAGCGGTCTAGTTCTGGTATTTTCACCTGCGTTTGGGGTGATAAGATGTTTTAACTTCTAAGGTCCATCATCATTATATCTAGGTCATCATCATCATCATCACACAGGCCTTCCAATTTGAATAGCATGCAGCCATTTTCTTTATTACATCATTATATCAATAGTTATTCGAGTTAATTATGACTCTTAAGTTCCTCGAACGTAGCAACAATCGGACCATCTCTATAACTCGAGCTTTACTGATACAATCTTCATATTCCCTCTCTCTCACGAATCAAGTTCTGAACGAGACAAAAACAATTGATGTATACAGCATTATATCCATGACAATCGTTAGAGCGAATCCTCGCGAGCGCTGTTTAATAACCAGTTGGTACGGGAGCTGATGTTAGGCGAGTGTTGAATACAAAAGTGTAGATTATAAATTTAAAGGCGCTCGTTAAAATATCGGGGCCCGAACTGGTTTGTTTGTGATGAAATGACAGCTAGCGCAGACTGGGAGATTGACTACTAATCATAATGATGTCCTACGTTTACGGGAATATCACTCATTACAATAAAACATTAACAGATTTTATCACGGTTTATTTAATTACCATGAGTGCTGATCATAATTGCTGTAAAACTTCTGAAACGTCAATCTTGTAAAATAATAAAAAAATCCGCCCGCGGCTTCGCCCGCATGGATTCCTATCAATTAATAAAAAATAATAAAAAATCCCTATCAATTTTAACTTATTGTTATTCTGATATGAAAGCTATATAACTGTAAAGTTTCATGAAAATCCGTTCAGTAGTTTTTGTGTGAATGAGTAACAAACATTTTTACAAACTTTCGCATCTATAATATTAGTAGGATTAATCATTTTATTAACATGAAGCAAAAAGTTTGCTGGTTTTTTTTTAAGTATAGCGTGAACGGAATATATTGAAATTAGATGCAGATTATATTGAGAAAGAATGCAGAACGATAATATTTTAATATAATTTTCAATACATTTTATTATTTCGATGAAATAAAATGAAACTCACTGCCGCACGCACACTAAGCAAAAATGTAATACGTATTGACAATCTCAACCAATTATGACGTACTATTTTTAGTTTTTTCTTTTAAACGAAGTTTTTTACGTAGCAAAGTGGAATAGAAATTAATGGTTTTCTTATATAATTATGATCAAATTTAGATCTCTGGGCGAACAATATTTGTCGTGAGCCGATTTCTCTACGTAAGCGTGGGAGGACAGCATACGGAAAAACGGGTATGGCTTCATTTGAAAGAACTCCAGCCGTAGTTGAGTAGAGAAAGTAAAAAATAAAATTAAATACAAAAAAAATAAAACATTTTGTTGTCGAAAAACAACTGTCAACTGGATTTAATGTATTCGAACCATTTGCCTTTTTTTTCTATTAAAGAACGTGCATATTTGGTATAAAGGTCGCCAGCGATTATTTTTAGAAATATGATACCTTTATTTGCTGTAGGTACTTATTATCCAAGAGTTAAAACAGCAGTTCAGATATCTAGAGAGTACAAATAGATTTTGGAATGAATAGTCGTTAGAAGAACCTATTTCTATAAACTCTATATAAATTCTATCAACTTTGAGTTCAGAGTTCCATACTTATATAAAAAAACAGAACCCTTGGAGGATCATCATTTCGTCGTCCATCTGCTAATGAACTTGCCATATAAATTTGAAATATTTACTAAAATATGTGTTTATACACTATTTAATAATTATTATTTTATAGTATATACACTCATTTAGTTAGTAAAATTATTGTTAATATTTTACATCTATCGTTTTTTGACCCTAGTTAGACAAGACTTACACGTCATTGGCCATTTTTAAAATACGGTTTATAATAATAACAATGTATTTTATGTGGTCCGCTATTATAAAATCACAAAATATCACTTGAATTTTCCACGATGCGACAAGCTTGAGACGACGCTAGTAACCTGATCCATGGCTGTAGATATTACAAAGTACCGCCATTATATGATCATTGCACAATTTGATTGACCATTTGTAGGGTCAGTGACCTAGAAGCTCGCGTTTTGTTTCAAACGATATGAGGTATAATAGCAAAGTGAGTACCGTCAGAAAAAAAATAAACTACCTATTTGTTATATCTCGCATAACGGGTCAACTGCGGGTTTGTGAAGGAGAGATAGTGGCCTTTATATAATTTGTTTTATAAATTATAAAATGCAAATGGGAGTGGTCTTTTTGTATTTTTTTTTATAAATTATAAAATGCAATTGGGCAAATGAGCAGTCGGAGCCATGTTCATGAATAAGACGCTAGATATCCGTATCAACGTTACATGGACGCGTTGCCCAGTGCCCTACGTCCTCCTCCCTCCTCTGGACTTGGACTACTGAATACTTACACACCGCACGAAACGCGACAGAACATCTGCCACTTTACAACCATATGGTGTAAGCGAGGGATAGGTATCCCTCGCCTGGTCGTGCCAATTGGTTGTTCAAGATTGAGAACGTATAAAATTTATATACATATAGCGATTTCTCCATTTGGACTATTTCACAATTGACTTGAAAAAAATGGTGAGCCAATTGCAATGTATCAACTTATTTATAACTTTTACCTGAAAAGTCTTTATATATAATTATATTTCTTGTGTGCTTGTGCATGTTACTGTTGGTACTCCTCCTATACGGCTGGACCGATTTGAATGTTTTTTTTTGCATGCGTTTGGATGGCGCTAAGGATGGTTTAGATTCACAAATCCTAGCAGATGGCGCTGAAGTCGGTATCTCGAATATACAATATTGTAGGGTAATGTCGTGGATTGACAATTCGGCCACATAACATTACACGTTACAAAAAACCACATATTTTCCTATATTGACAAGACAACGTAAGCTGTCGGGCAGCTAGTATTTATATAAAACTTTGGGTTTAATTTGATAATATTTAATTTTCATTCATTTATCATCAATGGCAGGTCTAAATAAAGCTAATACTTTGAAAAGTTTATCTATTTTTAGTACATCATTATCAGCAGCGAGAAGACGTCCACTGATGGACATCTATTAAAAACCATAATTAGTCAAATTACAATCGGGTCACCTTACTTATCGCGTCGGCCGCACTGAAACTAACGAAATAATCAAATTATCTTGAATTTATATTATTCCTCTTTCTGTTCCATTAAATCGATAATTGTAAATAAGAACATCGGCCAAATTATTTCCGCTGATTATTTATTTCATTCGCCAATAATTTATTCAATATTTTTGCGTTTAATAATACTAATACCATAATATTTTGTATTCATTTTTATCTGCTTAAATTTTTATCTGACGAATATAAACTTTATAAATAAAATAACAAAATGTACACTAAGAATTTGTTTGCTGGCCTTACAAGGCACGCGGTGGGTAAGCACAATCGGGACGGCATAATGCCGACCGGTTCATGCCCACCAATGCGTTTTCAATGCCGCCGCAAATAACATATGCTTACCGTATAAAAAGGCGAATTTACTGTCGCCCACGCGATAATGCGGTCCTAACGACACCGACAAGCGAAAATATCACTTCTGTACAAGAAATAAAGTGGAAAAAACAATCCGCTCTACGTGAGAGTTTAATACAAGAATGTTCAGTGTTTTAAGGACCACCGTCCCTCTTATCGCCTTCGCAAGACAAAGTAAAGTCTGTTTGGAGTTTATAAATATTGAAATTAGCGCCATAAAATTAAATTCAGTAGCCAGTTTATCGGATATCTCTGGTATATTGATTGGCGCTTTTATAAGATGGGATTTTTTTGATTATGTAGGTAATACACTTTACGTTTAAAGATGCGACGATCAAGATGGATACAGGCGAGGTGGACACAAAGTATAAGAGGATGTTGTGATCGACCTGGATGAATCTCATGTCTGTATTGGGTTGAATTAGTGGCGCAAAAATGAGATATCCCAAAGTTTTTTCAGCAACAGCAACATGAACGGCAACAACAACAGCAACAGTAACAACAACAGTAACAGCAACAGGGGACAAGAAGTAGTAATTGATGCATTGTAGCAGCAAGTCATCAAATCGCAGTTTCAATGTACCTCTTCCTTTTTATAAAGTATAAAGGGGCAAACGAGGAATCAGAGCAAATTTCCTGACTACTGACACTCATGGACGCATAAAGGTTATACAAATTGCTTCGAGTTGTCCACTCTCCTCCCCACTCCGAGGGCCAATGGCTACTTACACATCGCACAAAACGCGACAGCATACCTATACATTTCATTCCATACCGTGTAAGCGGTCGTGTCGGCCTAATTCAGCTGCATGCATGCACGCAGCGTGGCACTACCTCTTAGTTATGTACGTTACTGAAGTAATCTGAAGTAGCAAAGGTACAAAGAATAAAGTTCAATATTATAATTAGTATTCACCTTATTTTGTGTAATCGTATTAACTAGAATTAAATTTAATTAATTCAAGTTCTTACAGAATTTGCGGTAGCCACTAAGAGGTTTAGGCGAGTCCACGACATAATCTGAATAACACCCTGCACAAGCCACAATTTGCTTTCAACGCTTTCTTCAAAAAGGTGAAAAAGGTATGCACTTTTATTTATTTGAAGAAAGAAAATACTACGGTCTCCGTACTTATAAACAGTTAAATAAAGTCCTTATTATATTCTTTATATTTTTTTTTGCAGCCAAATTTGGGTGTTACCTATAGTTGTCCTAAAGTTCAAAATTATTTAAGTTTGGTAGTCGTAATCCAAAGTAACAGATATTGTATACCATTTGATTATACAGATATCAAGTCATTAATAATATCGCCCTTGTAAGGACGAGCCATCATCAGGACATTATAGTGACCAAATGTGCGAGCAGACACAAGGGCACTCTCTCTTCCCTTATTCTCATATTCCGATGGGACAGTAGTCCCACACAACCGGAGAGTAATCAGGCGCAGGTCCAATGGCTTAACGTGCTCTCAGAGGTACGGACAACGGAAAGACAGCAAGTCATTAAGAAGCCTTTCCACGCATTAGTTAGTTTCATTATATGTTAAACACAAAAAAGGATCATGAAATGTTATCTACGCTTTCTGCTTGTTCTTCTAATTCTACCCATTCTTCATTTGGCGAGAGCCCACGAAATATTTACAAATGCGTGCCAAAAGTGCAATTATTTTGGAAGGGAACACAAACGTAAATTACTGAGAGACGACGGGGAATAAAAGTATAAAGTTAAACTGTAAGAAAGTAGTTGAGAAATGAGAATTACTTACTACCGTCTTTTCGCTTTAAACTTATATCTGTTCTGTGGAATTTTCCTTTTTTTGTTTTTTAAGATTCCAATTTTTTATATTAGTGTTGCAAGTTAGGAGTAATAATGGTCTTTCACTATATACCTATTGTGTATTTTTAGGTAATATTATTACGAGTAGTATTTCGCCTTTTATCATTTAAAATAGTAAAATATATGCAAATATGAATACATTTTATCTGCGACAGTAGGTTGACCAAATTCTTTCCGTATATAAAAAAAGCAAATTAAAATGACAGCTCATTAAAATATAAAGACAGCATTCAGTTTTTATATAAAGGTGCTGATAAACTTGAGCATTCACATGTAATGAGCATTCACGCGAATGTTACATACAGAAAAATAAACGAGAGCATTCTAGCGAGCATTGCTTCGAGTTTTTTGCCGAGCCAAGCTTCGGTCATAGTTCCGCGTCCCCGTTCCCCGTCACTAGAAT